>JAHUYU010001145.1:0-14891 GCA_030439765.1 Tripidium arundinaceum | reverse complement strand
ATACATATCAGATTGTCCCACCATGGATTTGCTGTTGAAAACTGATAATCTTTCTTCTTAAGGCAACTGTTTTGCCTATAGGGAAGAACTTTGCTAGAAAGGCCTCCGAACATTTCGTCCAAGTGTTGATATCTTCTTTGTTGGTGTAAAACCACTTCCTCGCTCTTCCCTCTAGTGAGAATAGAAAGAGGCAAAGTAGTATGATGTCTTGGTCGATTCCGTCGATATTGATTGTGCTTCCAATCTCTAAGAAATCCTCTAAATGCATACTAGCATCTTCAATTGCCTTTCCACTGAATTGTATAGCTTGCACCAAATTGATGAGGCTTGGACTGAGCTCAAACTCGAGATCTTCTTCTTCAGCTTCGAATACTGGACCAGTGCGAATATTCTCAATGCTTGGAGCAGAGAACTCTTGCAGAGTCTTTTGTGCCATAGCTTTAGCAATTGGTGACTAGCTTCTTCTTTCTTGACTGCTTTGATTCTAATGATGAAGAGTTGAGTGTATCAAAGTCAATCCTGTAATACCCTGTATAGAAATATAAACATAGAAAAACAATAGGGGTGATCCTACCAAAGCAGAGGTGCCTTGTTGTGATTTCTCATTTTAATAGTAGCTGTTTATGCAATTTTTCTCCATAGTCTAAGTCTAATATTTCATGTGCATATCAATGCTTAACCTTCCTTCCTAAGCTTCCTTTGCCTTCCCCGGCAACGGCGCCAAAAATGCTTGTTGACACTTGCTAACACCACTTGAATACTAGGTTGTCATCCCCAGCATGGCGCTAGAGTGTACTAAGGTGTTTATGAATATAAGGGCTCTCTAGAAAATACATTATTCTATCCGCAAGCACACAGATAAAATACCCATTGTAGCATCTTACCAAGAGAATATCTCCAGGATCGTTATTTATAATTTTGCGAAGAGGCAAATGCTAAAGGCAGGGCTTGCATTATCAAAAGGGTCATGACTAGAGATGAACTTGCAAAACATGATTACTAATGAGAAACTCACTCACACAGTCACTTGCTTCGGTAGGGGGTAAGCCATAATGATAATAAAGATATTGAAATATAAGCTCAAGATAAATAACACAGAGATTAGAGATAGACTACTCCACATAAAATGTAAGGTGACGTCGGACTAGCAAGAGAATAACTTCTATGTATGTTCTAATCTACTAAGTCATAATCTACTCTAGCACACATAAAATCATATATAGCATAAAAGTCTCTTCATTCATGTATAAGGAACATTGCTAAAGAAAACCAGAACATAGCATGACTTACTCCGCAATACACATTCTGCCTGTCCTACTAACGGGGAGTGGACTATATAAGACTCAATAGAACTGTCACTACCACGAACTACCACAACCGGCCAATAGGATACATTTGGAGGTAAATAGCATCTAAGCACCATGCTTACATGTGATCTACCACTCAACTCCCGCGCGACAAGAGCTAAGCGCTTTGCAAACTTATACATAAACTCATTATCAATCATAACCATATCAAATATAGAACTAGAGCAAACTAGGAGCATAATAAATAGAGACATAATGATATTAGAATAAAGTCGTAGAGAAAGATATGAAATAATACCAATCTTTATGACGAAGATCCGAAATCCAGAGCGCAATTGCTCTACTTCTCTAAATCTATCTAATCAATCCTATAGAACTTGAAGGAATTGGGAGTAGCTATTCTAATTCTCTGGTGGAGAGAAGGATTCTAAACCCTAACTTTGATGGCTTCCTCTAATAATGATTTCTCCTCCCCCCTGGGGGTGGATCGCCTCGGCTTATATAGCCCTTTCAAATGAATGTCGGCCGTCGGATCAAACCGACCTTGATCGCACTGTTTTCCTTGATCCTTAGAGGCGGTGGAGCATAATCCGCGAGGTTGGCTCTGATTGGTCACCAGGGCAGGGCGGGCGCCCTGGGCTGGGCCCCGTCTCGCCTCCCGTTCGGCCCAATTGCATGTACTTGCTGAGTACAACATGTGTGTTGGCGGTCCTTAACTCCAATTTCTACCTGCCAACTTTCATATAAAATATGCTCAATTAAACACCGAACTTAGATATAGGGCTTTAGAACTAATCATTTCCACGAGTTTTGGTGAATTATCTATTTTGTAGGACACAAACACAAATGCATGGAGAATTTCACCGAAAGGCACTTTTCGACTCTGATTTGCGCAAAGGAATAAAGGAGACACCCACTAAATCAAGCCAAAATGGGCAAGGCACCACGGGGCACAGGTCCATGTCTAGCCCAAGGCCTACCAGGCAAAGGCGGTGGCGAGTGTTGGCATTTCTTAGCGTCATCACCAAGAATAGCGATAGGACCCATCCCCGGCAACGGCGCCAGAAATGCTTGTTGGCATTTGTTAGCATCATCACTATGAATGTAGCATTTCAACCATTCATAGATAATAATGCTAACAAATACACTGATAGTTCAGGCTCTATTCAATCCGCAAGCGCACAGATCTATCATTGTAGCATTTCACCCAGAGTATTCAGGGTATCGTTATTCATATTTTCCCATGGGAAGGCAATAGCTAATCATGGATATTGGATAGCTCAATGTTAATAATATAGCATAATAACCAATTGTTCATCAAGGGTAAGTAAAGCATTGATAAATTGAAGGATAGTGAAGTTCACACAGGCATATATGAGCATCTCTATCAGAGATAAAGGAAGACAATTAAATAAAAGAATAAAGAATAAAAGAATAATCCTAACTAGAACAATCTATTATAGTTATTGTCAAGAATTCTAGCAAGTCATACAATTAATATAAACATGGTTAGATTCACATCTAGATGGATCGGGAGAATGCCTAAGGTCTGGTCTGCCAGCTCCCCTCATCGCTTTAGACTCCTACACCATACCCGAACGTGGGGGAATACGAGGGACAAACATGGCTGTCACCACCTGCCGCCTACCCCACTACCGTGGAGTACGAACTGCAATTACCCGTTCCCTTGTATCCAAGTACCACACTTGCACACACGAAAACCACATATGCTCCCCCAGGTCGAGAACATATGCGAATCCGAAGACTTGATAAACCACCATCTAGACATTAGTCTAAACATGATCACACTAATTATATGTTTAATTAAGATCAAAGTTCTAATCATCATGATCAAGATACTCGAACTAAGAACTAGTTCTAATACGAAGAAAATGAATGAACAACTAAGCTCTAATTCAAGAACAATACTATAAATATAAGTAGAGAACAAGAACAAGATGGAACTAGAACTAGATTTATTCATACCAAATCAGCCAAAAATGTTCTTCTCCTCTTTACAACTTGAAGCTCTGCTCTAGATCTAAACTAGAACTAAAATGATAAACTAAAACTAGAGAGCTCTGGAGTTGTATTGCCTGATAATGTGTAACTTGTGTGAAACTTGATTACAGAGGAGAACAAGGCTGCTTTTTATAGTGCCTAAAGGACGGTTTGTGGACGAATATTCTTGGTAACCCATGGAACCGCCATTAGCACTGCCATAGGAACTGACATGCAAAAGATGGGCCCAATCCACGTCACCAGGGGGGCGGCCGCACCCTGGCTGCCACCTCTCGCCACCGACTTTGTCTGGTGGGCTCCCTGATGGGTCTGGATCACTTCTATGTTGGGTATTGGCCCTAGTTCGCGTCGTGAATTTGGCCTTCTTCACATTCTCCAACTTGGGCCGCGTGAATACGCTTTGTTGATTGCGCATTTTTTCAAGTTTTACACTAATTCCACACTTTAGTCCTGCAAAATAGTAATCTTCCCATACATGTGAAACTAGGTGAATATCAAAGACATATGCATGTAAAATATGTGTTTTTCTCCATTTTTAATACAAGTTGGCGGTATGGAATAGGTCATTAGTAACCACCAATAGCGAGATGGCTCGGTTAGGGGCCGGCCGCTCCCAAGGGGCGGCTGCTCCCCCCTGACACCACTTAGCCACCTCTTCGTGTGGCGGTGGCATGGGCACATGATGAGGCGGTGGAGCTCCTGCCTCGCGCCAAAAATAGCACCTAGCACCGCCTTAGCTCTTATATAAATAGAGGGTACCCCCTCTCTCAACAACACACAAAGGAAAGAGCACTCCACATTTGAGCTTCACTCCAAGGGCCTAGGCCCTAGATAGCTAGAGTTTTGTAGTAGGGAGAGATGCTAGGGAGAGCTTGGGGAAGCGCCGGGCTTGTCGGTGTCTCCCCAACTTGTACCTCGATGGGCGCTTGTACTTCAATGGGTTCTCCCGCTAAGTGAGCATTCGTGATTCTTCTGGTTACAAAGTCATTTGGTTAGTTAAGCTTTACCCTTACTTGTTTACGGGTTCGTCGTCCGTCCCCGTGGCGGTTACTCTAGTAGAAGGGCCCTGATGGAGACGGATAACCCTTGCATGCACGCTAGAGTAATAGCCAATAGCGTAGACGTGGTTTCTAGGCTAAAAGCTATCTTCGTTTACCTTGTTCCCCACGGTTGAGGGGTAGGCGGTAGGTGGTGACATCCCTATCCATCCCTCGTATTTCCCCACGTCCGGGTTCAACATAGGCTACAGGCTGGTATCGCTTGGCAGACGAGGTGCGCTCCAGTGCCCAAAGTGAGCAAGTAGAGTAGAGTTTATCTAACCTTAGACCGTAAAACCATAGGAATCCTTCTCAACCTCTACCAAGTCTATCCTTGTGTTGTCCTAGGACAGACTAGCTAGAAGAATACCTCCGTTCCCTGTGGAAAATACGATATCCTGAATACTTCTGGGTGAAATGCTACAACGGTAATTCCGTGCGCTTGCGGATTATTTCTATATACATTAAGAAATACAAACAATGTGCTCACCCTTGCTATATCCAACAAAATAAAGGCTGCTCAGAAGATCACAATTGGGAGGATTTTCCTAAAGACTTACCGGGGCGTTAGGGGCGTGTCCCTGCTGTTGACCTTCCTGTGGCGAGGTGGAGCCGCTACGATGTCGTCGTCGTCTTTTATATTTGTTAAACGTTATCGCTTATGTTTCCGCTAGACTTTGATAAAGGCTTGTAATAATGATACTTGTACTTGTTTACGCTCTTTTGTATGAACACTATGTATTGGACCATTGATGAAGTCATTGCATGTGTGGAAATTGATCCTGGCACACATGTAATTTACGCCTGGTTTTATTCCTTCAAAATTGGGTGTGACAGTGACTTAGTGTAAGTGTTCTATTGACATGCATTGACGGACGCTCTATCAATACCCATGGATGGTCCGTGGTGACAATCCGTCGACACAAGTGTAAACTTCTCTAAGTGTGGGACCTTACGGACACTCCATCCCTGGCTACGGATGATATGCCAATTTAATTGATAGAACCCAAAGCTAAATAGTTTGGTCTATACATTATATAATTCAGACGAACACTCCATGGTGATTCAAGGACACTTCGTCAATCCTGGGACTTAGGTGTTTTAGGTGACTAAGTCTGTGTGTTATTTACGGACGCTCCGTCAACTATGGCGAACGCTCCGTTAGCTAGGTCTATAGCCTCTGGCTGTCTGTGGTCTCTGTTGACGGTAGATAACTACCAATTTTATACCATCAACGAAATGGAAATAAGGGCATAACTGAAATCAACTTGCAGACTTAGGGGTTTAAACTAATAGAATTCCACAGTTTTGGTGAATTTGTGTTTCTACAGGGGGTTATTAGGAAAACTGCTAAAAGACGACCCACATGTCAGATTAAATGGCGTATTCTGCACGTGCATCAACACTAGAAGGTTCCAGAAGACACGAGAGGGCTCCGCGCCAAAGAAGAGAAGGAGAGGATGACATGTGGGGCCGACCAGCCCCACCTGTAGGCCGACCGGCCTCTGGCCCTACCTATCAGCCTCTAGCTTTGTATGGCGACGCTCTACCGCCTTAGGGTTGTTGGCGGTTCTCAACTCACACTTCATACCGCCAACATTTATATAAAACCTGCCCAAAAGCAACACCAAACTTAGAAATAGGGGTTTACAACTAACCATTTCCATGAGTTTTGGTGAGATATCTATTTTGCAGGTATAAACATGAATATACACCAAAGTTTGGTGAAAAGAAAAGAGAAAACTTGAATATCTCATTTGGGCCAAGCATACAAAGAAGAAAAGAGGGAAAAGCCCACTCAATTAGCAAATATGGGCCAACCACCAACGAAAACAAGATCCAAGCCCAAATAACAGCCCACCTGTCAAAGGCGGTGGCAAACCGCGCCAGGCTAGGTGCGGCCGCACCCCCATCACCGCCTCTCGGGCCCACCTTTCGCAGGGTGGTGCCATTAATGCCTCGGAGGTCGGTTGCGGTGGTGCTTTCCTAAAATACCTTGGCAAACCGACCTCTCCAAGCTATAAAATAAGGAGGACACCCCCTCTCAAAACAAGATACACTTGAAGAAAAGAAGAAGAGCAAGCTTTACCTCCACATTAGCTATTAGCTAGGCTAGTATAGGGAGTGAGTGAGGAAGAGTTAGAGGAATTCCGGAGAGTCGGCTCCTTCTACTACTTGTACTTGGCAAGCCTTGTACATCGGGTGGACGGAGTGCCGGACTTGTCGGCTCCATCTACACTTGTACCTCAATGATCATCTTGCTACTTGAAGTAAGAAGTTCGTGTTTATCTATTGATATTGAGTTCTTAAGTACGATATCCTTGTTCATTATAAACTTGCAGGTTCGTCGTTCGTCCTTGTGACGAATACTCTAGTAGAGGACTCCTGATAGAGACGGAAGTTCCTGGCCAATGCTAGACTAGTAATTGATAGCGTGGATGTGGTGTCCAAGCTAGAAGTTACCTTCGTTTGCCTCGTTCCCCACGGTTGAGGGGTAGGCGGCAGGTGGTGATAGCCCTGTCTTTCCCTCGTAATCCCCCACGTTCGGGTTCGACGTAGAGCTACAGGCCGGAGGTACTTGGCAGACCAAGTATAAGCTGGTGCCCGAAGCAAGTCTATAGTGACAAGAGCTATCTTACCTTAAGATCTCTATCCTTAGAAAAACCTCACTACCCGAGTTACCCTTCTTCTTGTTTTCTTGGGAGAACTAGCCGAGAGACCTTTAACACCACCGTTCCTCGTGGAAATACAATACCCTGAATACCCCCGGGTGAAGTGCTACAACGGTACTTCCGTGCGCTTGCGGACTTTTCTGCTTACGCTAAGAAATACCAACAAGCATTTCTGGCGCCGTTGCCGGGGAACGGTCGTCGTTTTTGTCTCCGAACCTAGTTCGCCCGTGTATCCTTTATTTTACTCTTTCTTTTCTTTTGATCATTTTCCAATGGAGCAACCAACCATTAAAAACCTTTCTGCTCCCAAGGGCGAGTTTGTAGAGCCACCACAATCATCGATGCCAATCACAGCTTCCAGCTATGAACTCTGCCCTGGCTTTATAGCCATGGTTTGGGAACAGACCTTCTCGGGGTTAGATTATGAAAACCCCTATCACCATTTAAGGGAGTTTGAGCAACTCTGTGCATGCCTAACCATTTCGGGCATGTCACAAGAAACACTTCGGTGGAAGTTGTTTCCTTTCTCACTTGATGAGAGGGCAAAACAATGGTACGCCCACAACGTAGGGAAGGTAAATCGAGATTGGGAAGAACTGCGGAACAGATTCTGTCTCGCGTTCTTCCCTATATCTCGAATTGCTGCCCTACGACAGGAGATTCTCAACTTCCAACAAAAAGAGAAGGAAACTATAGGTGCAGCCTGGGACAGATTTTCAATCCTATCACGTTCTGGCCCAGACTTGTCTATACCAAACCATGTGCTGTTACAACATTTTTGGTTAGGTCTTAGCAAGGAGTCTGTCCTACAGCTAGATATAGCTGCCGGACGATCTTTTACACATAAAACCATAGCAGAAGGAGAAGCTCTTCTAGATCGCATTCTAGAAAACACTCCTCCGCTAGAACCCCTCCGTGTAGAACCCGAACCAAAACCCGAGGAAGTCTCTTCGGTTGAGGCCGAGCCCATAACTCCTACCCAGAGACCCTCACCCGAACCAGAAACTCTGGAGAAAGGCTTCCAACCTTCAGACTTTCCTTATTTTGAGGATGAATTTCTTGAAGATTTCGGAAACACCTCAAAATACTCTTGTCAAAAGAAAGCACCAGTCCCTGTCACTCCTTATGACCCTCTAGACAAAGTATTCCTTAGGGAATCTATTAAGGAGCTGACTGCTATCATGAGCAGTGAATGGGTAGAAGAAGCGGAGCACTCTTCTGAAGAAATTCAGATTTGCACCCCTTCTGTAACCATTCAATGCCATATCCGAGATGATCTGGTGGATGTACTATACAATCCAACTGTTGGAGCAAACATAATGTCAACATCATTTGCATCTGCCTATTTTGGCAGTAAACCTCTTGCTCCGACAAACAAAAACCTCAGAATCGCTCCACGTACCAACCTGAAAGGACGTGGAATTTTGCATAACATAACAATTCATCATAATAAGGTCAAAATGGCCCTTGATTTCCATGTCTTCGACATTCAAAATTTCGACGTCATGATCGGGCATCCCCTAGAGAAACTCTTCTTAGACCCACCAACTTCAGGGGAACTGAATGTTAAGTTGGGAAAAGACACTTTTTCTTTCCCTATTACTCGAGCCAAAAACTCGGTGGCAGAATCTTTTCCCTATCCTAATCTGCCCAAGGAAGTCATGTCGGTTTCACCTTTTGAATCTCCCGAGTCATCCTTAGAAAAAGATGTTGAACTCTTCATCAAAGAGGAGGACGACTTAGGTGAAACAATAGAACTTCCTCAGGAGGAAGCACCGGCATGACCTCCAGTTGAACTTAAACCCCTGCCCTCAGGCCTACGTTATTTTTTCCTGAATGGCGACAAACAAACTCCTGTAATCATAAGTGATAAGCTTACTGATGAGGAGACATCCAAACTCATCGCCATCTTAGAAAAACATAGGCCTGTTTTTGGGTATTCCTTGCAAGATCTCAAGGGGATAAGTCCAACCCTTTGTACCCATCGCATTCCAATTGACCCTTCGAGTACACCATCTCGAGACCCTCAGCGTAGGCTCAACAATGCGATGCGGGAAGTCATGAAGAAAGAAGTCCTCAAACTTCTTCACGCCGGGATAATTTATCCCGTACCACATAGTGACTGGGTTAGTCCCGTCCAAGTGGTACCCAAAAAGGGAGGAATGACGGTCATTGAAAACAACAAAAATGAATTAATCCCACAACGAACCGTCATGGGGTGGAGAATGTGTATAGATTACCGAAAACTCAACTCGGCTACAAAGAAAGACCACTTCCCATTGCCCTTCATTGATGAAATGTTGGAACGGTTGGCGAAGCATTCTTTCTTCTGTTTCCTTGATGGGTATTCGGGGTATCACCAAATTCCCATCCACCCCGATGATCAAAGCAAGACAACTTTCACATGCCCGTATGGAACATATGCTTATCGACGAATGTCGTTCGGGTTGTGCAATGCACCCGCTTCATTCCAACGGTGTATGATGTCTATTTTCTCAGACATGATTGAAGAAATCATGGAAGTTTTCATGGACGACTTTTTAGTCTATGGAAAAACTTTTGATCACTGCCTTGAGAATCTAGACAAAGTCTTGCAATGATGCCAAGAAAAGGACCTGGTACTTAACTGGGAAAAGTGTCATTTCATGGTCCGAGAAGGCATCGTCCTTGGGCACCTTGTGTCCGAAAGGGGGATTGAGGTAGACAAAGCAAAGATCGAGGTGATCGAACAACTACCACCCCCTATGAATGTAAAGGGCATCCATAGCTTCCTAGGTCATGCGGGGTTCTACAAACGGTTCATTAAAGATTTTTCACAAATCTCTAGACCCCTCACAAACCTGTTAGCTAAGGATGCACCTTTCGAGTTCACTAATGAGTGCTTAAATGCTTTTCATACCCTTAAGAGAGCACTCGTCTCAGCGCCAATCATCCAACCTCCGATTGGTCGCTACCTTTTGAGATCATGTGTGATGCTAGTGACTATGTTGTTGGTGCGGTCCTTGGCCAAACCAAAGATAAAAAGCATCACGCAATCGCCTATGCTAGCAAAACACTGACAGGAGCACAACTTAATTATGCTACTACTGAAAAAGAACTCTTGGCAGTCGTTTTCGCTATCGACAAGTTTAGATCTTACTTAGTTGGAGCAAAAGTTGTTATTTACACTGATCATGCTGCACTAAAATACTTGCTCACTAAGAAAGATGCTAAACCATGATTAATAAGATGGGTTCTCTTACTCCAAGAATTTGACCTTGAAATAAAAGATAAAAAAGGAGTAGAGAATACCGTTGCAGATCATCTATCGCGTATGCAAGTCACTAACATGCAGGAATTACCAATAAATGACTTCCTACACGACGACATGCTTCTAAAGGTGACAGACTCCAACCCGTGGTACGTAAACATCGTCAACTACATGGTTACAGGTTATGTACCACCGAGAGAAAACAGGAAGAAATTACAAGTCGAAAGCAGACGTCACCTTTGGGATGACCCATACCAGTACAGGGTCTGCTCTGACGGATTGTTGAGGAGATGTGTACCAACAGCAGAGGGTATGCAAATTATCAAGAAATGCCATGCAGCACCATACGGAGGCCATTATGGAGTATTCCACACACAAGCCAAAATCTGGCAGTGTGGATTCTTTTGGCCAACGATGTATGAAGACACCAAAGAATTCATCCGAAGCTGTCGGAAATGCCAGCTGCAAGGAGGCATCACTGCTCGCAATGTAATGCCCCTACACTACAACCTTCAAATAGAAATATTTGATGTGTGGGGCATTGACTTCATGGGTCCATTCCAAAAGTCCCAGGATTGCGAGTATATCCTCATCGCTGTTGATTATGTATCCAAATGGGTGGAAGCAATGCCATGCAGAGCTGCAGACGCCAAGCATGCAAGGAAGATGTTTCATGAAGTGATTTTCCCTCGTTTTGGAACACCAAGGATGGTGATAAGCGATGGGGGATCTCACTTCATTAACAAAACATTCAGAGCCTTCCTGAAAGAGCTTGGGGCCAAGCACAACATTGCCACCCCATATCACCCTCAAACTAGCGGTCAAGCAGAAACTTCAAATAAACAAATCAAGAATATCCTACAGAAAACGGTCAACGAGATGGGAAAAGGATGGAAGAACAAGCTCCCTGATGCACTTTGGGCATACAGGACAGCTTACAAAACCCCCATCGGCATGTCACCATTCCAGCTCATTTATGGAAAGAGTTGCCACTTACCAGTTGAGCTTGAACACCGAGCTCACTGGGCAATAAAGAGCTGGAACATGGATGTGAAGCTAGCCGGCAAGAACAGACAGAAACAAATCACCGAGCTAGAAGAATGGAGAGAGAAGGCCTACCATAGTGCCAAGATCTACAAAGAAAGAACCAAAAGATGGCACGATCACCGAATAAAGCTGAAAGAATTCAAGCAAGGAGACAAGGTCCTACTCTTCAATTCAAAAGTTAAGCTCTTCGGTGAAGGAAAATTACACAGCAAATGGAAAGGACCATACACTGTCATCAACACAATGCCACACGGCGCAATCACCATTCAGGATGATGACGGTAACATTTTTTAAGTCAATGGTCAACGTTTGAAAATTTTCCTAGAGCCTTCTCATGATATTAATTTCAACCAAGAAATAGATAGAATAGAACTAATTGCTTTTGATAAATTCATAAACCAATTAAAAATTTAAAAATAGACTCTCTCAAGCATGAATCTTGGTTAATTACTTTTATGCCCTCACTAGATAACCCATGATTCTTGCTTCATTTGATTAAATCATGATTGATTCTTGCTAATCACATGTATCTTCACTCATAAATTTTTGAATCATGTGAATTTTGACAAATCAAATTTGTTTGATATCCTTGATCATGCTCGATCCTGCTCTATCACTCACTGATCCTAACATAAAAAAATCTGACACCCATATATCCCGTATCCCCATGCATGCATGTGAATCTGGACGCAAAATAGGCTCAAGGGGAGGTGCTTGGGGTGCGGCCGCACTAGGGGTGCGGCCGCACCACCCCTGGCTCCTCTAGGCCCCAATCTTTTCCCACATCGTCTCTGATTCATTCTTGATCTGGATATCATGGTGTTTGTCGGTGCTGGTTCTGTTTCCATCGTAGTAGAGGCCAAACCACCTATAAAAGCCACCCTAAGCCTCTCCTTCTCTTCACACCAAGCACAAAGCACTCTTCTCTCCCTCATTCAAAGCTCTCTAAGCCATGGCCGGCCATGCTCTAGCCCTCTACACCGCTTCTTGCTCTACCTATAACCTAGAAGGCATACCAGCTTCCATTGACCTAGTACCCGAGAGCACATTTGTGAGGGAAGAAGCAAAGATGATCATCGCGACTCCTCTCGCTGTCATGCCACCCCCAAGCAGCGGGGCAAGCGGAGGAACAAGCCTCAAGTCTACCGCAAGGACCAAGGCGCCAACCGGAGGTGCCAAAGTCAAACCGGCACCCCCCAAGGGTGCCATTGGTGCTAAAGAAGTGCCTCCACGACGGCCTACAACCGGCGCCCTCGACATCAAGTAGAAGACCCCCGAAGGTGGTGAATCTTCAAGAAAAACCCTATTGTAACACCTTCGGGCAGCTCTCTTTCCCGCTCCACGACTCGTCCTTCGCCTTCCTACACTGTAATAGGAGTAAAGAAACCAGGTGGAGGGTATGGTAAAGAGCTCATGTGCAAACCGGTAACCAATGAAAAAGAGCCGGTACGCATGACTCTTCCCATAAGGAAAGAGCAAACGGAGTCTACTTCCCAGCCCCTGAAGATCAGGAGGTTCTTAAAACCTCCGATCATTAGGAGGCCTCCCGGCGCTTTTGAAAGTAGTGATGAGGAAGAAGCTCTGCTTAAGGGTCCGACCATAGCCTCCCTTAGCGCTCAGGTTACTACCTTGCGCAATGTTGTTAGAAAGCTAAGGGGAGATCTAGCAGAGAGTCGTGTCAAGGTCAGAGACCTTGAAGACGACATTAATACCCTCAGGTTCGGTCTGGGCCGCAAAATCGCTAGGATAGCCAGGGCGGCAGGAGTAGCAAGTGTGCTCGAATAATTAGGCGCTCTTTTATCTTAATTTACTTCTCTTATCATATCTGGATTCCAATGTAAAAGCACCTATTTATAAAGTATTTACAATTCAATAAAGTTGAGCATTATTTGTACCACTTGTTTTTGTATTCTCTTGCTTCCAAATAAAAAGAAAACAGGTACAAAAACAAGTGTGGGGGAGACGACCCATGCAAACAACTCTTCTCATACAGGTGCACTAATCCTCACTCCAATTCTATTTTGTGCACTCTCACTCCCGAGCTAGATAAAGAAATAATAACTTTTATAAACATACTCCAATTACATTCTACCTTTTGATTAGAATTTGCATACTCTTTATTCCTTGCTAAAATTCCAAAAGACTTGTGAGCAACTCATCTTAGGGACCCCCATTTTCATCTAAGTCATTGGAATATGAGATATAGTAGGATGAAATAACACTTACTCTCTCTTGCAAAGAACTTGGGATTTATTTTACAAAATCAAAATTCAATAGCATGCTCCTCAGTGAGAGTGCACAAAATAGAATTGGAGTGAGGATTAGTGCACCTGTATGAGAAGAGTTGTTTGCATGGGTCGTCTCCCCCACACTTGTTTTTGTACCTGTTTTCTTTTTATTTGGAAGCAAGAGAATACAAAAACAAGTGGTACAAATAATGCTCAACTTTATTGAATTGTAAATACTTTATAAATAGGTGCTTTTACATTGGAATCCAGATATGATAAGAGAAGTAAATTAAGATAAAAGAGCGCCTAATTATTCGAGCACACTTGCTACTCCTGCCGCCCTGGCTATCCTAGCGATTTTGCGGCCCAGACCGAACCTGAGGGTATTAATGTCGTCTTCAAGGTCTCTGACCTTGACACGACTCTCTGCTAGATCTCCCCTTAGCTTTCTAACAACATTGCGCAAGGTAGTAACCTGAGCGCTAAGGGAGGCTATGGTCGGACCCTTAAGCAGAGCTTCTTCCTCATCACTACTTTCAAAAGCGCCGGGAGGCCTCCTAATGATCGGAGGTTTTAAGAACCTCCTGATCTTCAGGGGCTGGGAAGTAGACTCCGTTTGCTCTTTCCTTATGGGAAGAGTCATGCGTACCGGCTCTTTTTCATTGGTTACCGGTTTGCACATGAGCTCTTTACCATACCCTCCACCTGGTTTCTTTACTCCTATTACAGTGTAGGAAGGCGAAGGACGAGTCGTGGAGCGGGAAAGAGAGCTGCCCGAAGGTGTTACAATAGGGTTTTTCTTTGAAGATTCACCACCTTCGGGGGTCTTCTACTTGATGTCGAGGGCGCCGGTTGTAGGCCGTCGTGGAGGCACTTCTTTAGCACCAATGGCACCCTTGGGGGGTGCCGGTTTGACTTTGGCACCTCCGGTTGGCGCCTTGGTCCTTGCGGTAGACTTGAGGCTTGTTCCTCCGCTTGCCCCGCTGCTTGGGGGTGGCATGACAGCGAGAGGAGTCGCGATGATCATCTTTGCTTCTTCCCTCACAAATGTGCTCTCGGGTACTAGGTCAATGGAAGCTGGTATGCCTTCTAGGTTATAGGTAGAGCAAGAAGCGGTGTAGAGGGCTAGAGCATGGCCGGCCATGGCTTAGAGAGCTTTGAATGAGGGAGAGAAGAGTGCTTTGTGCTTGGTGTGAAGAGAAGGAGAGGCTTAGGGTGGCTTTTATAGGTGGTTTGGCCTCTACTACGATGGAAACAGAACCAGCACCGACAAACACCATGATATCCAGATCAAGAATGAATCAGAGACGATGTGGGAAAAGATTGGG
>JAHUYU010002361.1:0-10452 GCA_030439765.1 Tripidium arundinaceum | reverse complement strand
GATAGAGAAGAAAAGCATCAGAGAACGACATTCGCTGCTCTAGAAAAGAGAGTTGATCTTCTTACCCAGACTATTACAACTCTCCAAGAGAAGATGCATCTCCTTTCCAAGACCATTGAAGCGCTGCATAGTAGGATGGAATTAGAGCATATTCAGCGCAAAAACCTAAAAAGCGAACTATCCATCCTTACTAAATTTGTTGGGAATAAGAGCAGAGCTGAGTGAGAGAACAATTAATAAGGCACCGTTAGTTGAATTAGGACGTTATGTTTAGTATGTTTAGGTTGTTTTTGGTTAGCTGCTGTGAATGTTTTAGAAAGTTGTTCAATTGTAATAAAGTGCCTTATCTTATATAAATGGAAGTTGATTGCTATAAATTATTCTCTATCTCCTTTTTGGATATGTGTTTGTCTCCACATGTTGTGCATATAGGTTGACAAGAAACAAGTGTTGGGGAAGCAATACATCCACGATGACAGCAAGACTGGATCAGATTGCGAAAATCATGAAAAGATAGGAAGCAATGAAGCAAGGACCATGTGAAACAAAGTAGGCCCGAATGGACTCCATGGCAGGCCGACCGACCACCCTAATGGGCCGGCCGGCCTATCACTGTGCCACATCGCCTCGAGCTTCGTCCACGGTCAGGTTTGCTTCTCATACGATATATTTTCACTTATTCCACTTTCTGTTTTAAACCAAATTGAAAATCCTATGATAAAACAACTTTAGAACATGAAGGAAGATTGTTTTAGCCATAACTTAAGGATAGACTCACATAACACTTTTCCTGGAAGTCTTGTTACTGTTGGAAACTTATTTATAGGGACCCCATGTCACTTAAGTTGTTGTGGAATGAGATATAGTAGAATAATGAGAACTTGATTCTTGATGTCTCATCATTGGAGAATTTTAATTTCAAAATTTTAAAATATATAGATATACTTCTCCTTCGTGGTAAAGCATTGTCCTACCAAAGCCATACATGATATAAAAATTTGAAAACTAGCTCATAAGCTGCTTGCTTTGTGTTGAGTTTTGTCAAACCTTGTGACCTGTGTTGAGAGGTTTGTCATGCTTCCAAGATCAAGATCACGTACACACCACATTTATGTGCTACTCCTACACTGGGAGTACGCAAAAACATGCCTTCCATCCAAAATCTATTCCTACACTGGGAGTAGACTAAAAAGATTTTTAGGATTCCAATGGAATAAATGCTTCAAGTTCTTGTTAAAATCTCTCCAAAGTTTTTGTTGCAGACAAGGGACATGAGCTAAAAAAAGAGAGAGAGAAAAGAAAGAGAGTTAAAAAAATGGACAAGTGTCCGAAATGTAAACAATGGGTACTTCAATGCCCGCCTCTTTGAAAAAAAAAGAGAATAATTTATAGCAATCAACTTCCATTTATATAAGATAAGGCACTTTATTACAATTGAACAACTTTCTAAAACATTCACAGCAGCTAACCAAAAACAACCTAAACATACTAAACATAACGTCCTAATTCAACTAACGGTGCCTTATTAATTGTTCTCTCACTCAGCTCTGCTCTTATTCCCAACAAATTTAGTAAGGATGGATAGTTCGCTTTTTAGGTTTTTGCGCTGAATATGCTCTAATTCCATCCTACTATGCAGCGCTTCAATGGTCTTGGAAAGGAGATGCATCTTCTCTTGGAGAGTTGTAATAGTCTGGGTAAGAAGATCAACTCTCTTTTCTAGAGCAGCGAATGTCGTTCTCTGATGCTTTTCTTCTCTATCGAGTGGAGCTGGTGAAGATCTCTTTGGTGCCTCCCTTAGTGGAATAAACTTGACTTGTCCTGGTGTAGCATGAATGCCATAAAAAGCTTCTCGAGGCTTGACCATGGTATACTTGGCACATGTAACCTCCCAAAGCTTATTGGTCTTGAGCGATAATAGCGTCTCATTAGGCCTCGGAGGAAGAAGCTTGGTCCCTGTTGGTACTCGGATCGTCGGGCCCTTCAACTGATGTGGCTTGTCCTTCAGAAGTAGACGTTTCGGTGGCGTAGGGAGCACAAGCTGATGAACTTGGGCGTAGTAAGATTGCCCAAAACTCTTAGGCCGGACTGAAGCTATTTGTTTTGGAGGGGCGATAGCAAGAGGAAGAGGTTCTTCTACTAGTGCTATGGCTAACTTACTGGGGTCAATCCCATAAGGGATGATCTGTTTGTCGGCCATTGGATCTTGAGAGGAGGTGAACTTCTCTGATGAAGGAGAGGAAAGGCATTGATGGGATGAGTTTAGAGGCCAGTAGGGGTCTGTTTATATAGTGGGGTTCAACTTGCAAAAGGGGTCAAAAACCAACCTTAAGGGCTTATCGCGGCGGCGTATGATCAAATCTATCGGGAATCTGTAAAATATGCAAGAGATTTGTTGAAGGTTCATGAAGGAATCGGGCGGAGGTGAACGGACTCTGTGGGGGGCCGGCCGGCCTATGGAGGAGGCCGGTCGGCCTGCCTTGGTCTCCCCTCACGGGCTCCTTTATCGTGTTGCCCTCTAACACTATTTTATTCCCAAAAATTATGTTTTTGCGCCACGAAACGAAAAGAGGAGGGCGGAAGCCTAAATCTATGGTAAAATGATAAAATCTACCTCATCCAAAAACTCAGGACTTTTATTGGGCTCTAAAAAGATTTTGAGATGGTGGCCATTTACCTTGAATAACGCACCTTCGTCGTTTTGAAGTGTGACCGCTCCATGCGACGAAGTGCTTATGACTTTGAATGGTCCTTCCCATTTACTTCGGAGTTTTCCATGCCCGAATAATTTCACCCTGAAATTAAAAAGTAATACCTTGTCTCCTGGGGCGAAGTCCTTCTTCTTGATCCCCTTGTCGTGCCATCTTTTTGTTCTCTCTTTGTAAATCTTGGCATTGTGATATGCTTTTTCACGCCATTCATCGAGTTCAGAGAGTTGCATCTTCCTTCTTGTTCCGGCGGCTTCCAAATCCATGTTCCATCGTTTGATTGCCCAGTGAGCCTTGAATTCTAGCTCAACATGCAAGTGACAAGTCTTCCCATATACAAGCTGATATGGTGACATCCTAAGCGGTGTCTTATAGGCTGTTCTATATGCCCATAACGCATCGGGTAGTCTGTCCTTCCATGCAGTCCCCATCTCACACATGTTTCCTTGAGTTTGATATTCTGGAATACTTTTCGGTGAAGTGCTACATCGGTATCCGTGCGCTTGCGGATTTAACTGTGTGCATTTAAAAATACCAACAAGCATTTCTGGCGCCGTTGCCGAGGAAACGGTTGTTGAGATAACTTCGAACCTGGCTTAAACTTGTATTATACTTTTATCTTTTCCACTTTTTATCCTTTTATTCTTTTATTCTTTTCTTTCCTTATGGATTCCATAAATTCCACTCCTATCTATCAATATGCTGCACCCACGAGCACAAGCCTTCAGCCAAAAGAATCTTATAAGCCTATCCTAACTCCTGGCTATGAGCTGCGCCTGTGTTTGATCAGCATGATCCAGAACCAATCCTTCTCAGGCAAGGAAGACGAAAACCCTTACATCCACCTAAGAGAGTTTGAGCAGACATGTGCATGCCTCCGCATTGAAGGCATGTCCGATGAAACTTTACGATGGAAGCTTTTTCCTTTCTCTTTGCAGGGAAGAGCTAAACATTGCTATAATCAAACCATAGGGAGTAAGCAGTGAGAGTGGGAAACTTTATGTTCTAGCTTTTGCTTGAATTTCTTTCCCATCTCTAAAGTAGTCAGCCTTCGAGCCAAGATTCTAACTTTTAAACAAGAAGAGGGAGAATCTTTAGACACATCCTGGGACCATTTCAACAATCTTATTAATTCTGGACCAGATCTAGCCTTACAAGACCCCATTCTTCTTCGATATTTTTATATGGGTCTTAATAAGAAAACCACGAAGTTTCTTAACTTAGCTTCAGGAGGTTCGTTCTTGCATAAAATCGCTGAAGAAGGGAGAAGCATTCTAGATAAAATTCTAGAAGACACCCCTTCACCTGAAGAAATAGAAGATAATCCTTTAGAGGAAGATTTCCAGATAGCTGAACCTGAACTTTCGCCTAACCCATCACCAACCACAGCTATCCCAACTCCTGAACCATCGGAAGAGGAGGAAACTCCAATTATCGACTTCATGCTTGAATTCGAGGATGAACTTTTTGCTGAATATGGAAACACCTCGAATTATCATACTATAAGGAAGCCCCAGAAGTCTCAGAAATCATCATTCCAAGAAGAAACTCTTGACTCTTCTGAGGAAGCTTTCCTTAAGAGGACTACGAAAGAACTAGTGTCCATCATAAGCAATGAATGGCTAGAGGAATCAGAGCTTTCCTCTGATGTGATCCGTTTGGATTCACCCTCTATCACTATTCATTGCCAAATCCACAAAGATTCTTTCAAAGCTCTCTATAATCCAGTTGTGGGTGTTAATATCATGTCTGCATCTTTTGCTCATGATTTATTAAAAAACATGCCATTAACCCCAACAACAAAACTGTTGAAAAGCCCTTTAGGACACATTCTCCCAAGTTTGGGAATTATGTACGTCCTACCTATCCAGATAAGAGACACCATGGTTCATTTGAGCTTTTTATATCTTCGATATCATGGAATTCGATCTGTTGATAGGCCAACCAATTGAGAGGCTTATTCAAGAAGGACAAAAGGGGAATTTGAATATATGTCTTGGGAATAATTTTAAACTTCCTTTATACATCACTCATTCTCTAAATGCTGAGACTAAGCCCTATCCCGAGCAAGATCCAATGGAAGAGGTTAAGGTTGCATCTCTTGAACATTTACTCGAACCCAATCTTGAAGATGATGCCCAGTTCTTCATCGAGGAAGAAGACGACCATTCCATAGAACCAGAACCTCTAGATGAATTTGAGAAGCCACCTAAGCCCTCCATTGATCTTAAACCCCTACCTTCTGGCCTTAGATATGCTTTCCTTAATAATGATCAGGATTCTCCTATGATCATAAGTGATAAACTTTCTCAGGAAGAAACCCTCCATTTGATAACTGTCTTAGAAAAGCATCGCTCAGCCTTTGGCTACTCACTCCAAGATCTTAAAGGAATTAGCCCTGCTCTCTGCACACATCGCATCCCTACTGATCCAAATTCTACACCTTCTAGGGAGCCTCAGCGTAGGCTTAATAATGCGATGAGAGAAGTGGTCAAGAAAGAAGTTTTGAAACTCTTGCACGCCAGGATCATCTATCCCGTGCCAAATAGTGAGTGGGTGAGCCCTATTCAAGTTGTACCTAAAAAGGGAGGCATGACTGTTGTTAAAAATAAGAAAAATGAATTAATCCCATAAAGAACCATCACTGGATGGCAGATGTGTATTGATTACCGAAAATTTAACAAGGCAACAAAGAAAGATCACTTTTTGTTGCCCTTCATTGATGAAATGTTGGAGCGACTGGCAAACCACTCTTTCTTCTATTTTCTTGATGGTATTCAGGTATCACCAAATCCCGATCCATCCTGATGACCAAAGCAAAACCACTTTTACATGTCCATATGGAACTTATGCTTATCGCAGAATGTCTTTTGGGCTATGTAATGCTCTAGCTTCTTTTCAAAGATGCATGATGTCTATATTTTCTGATATGATTGAAGAAATCATGGAAGTTTTTATGGATGACTTTTTTGTTTATGGAAAAACTTTTAATGATTGTCTCGAAAATTTAGACAAGGTTTTGCAAAGATGTGAAGAAAAGCACTTAGTCCTTAATTAGGAAAAATGTCATTTCATGGTTAGAGAAGGCATAGTGCTAGGACACTTAGTGTCTGAACGAGGGATTGAGGTAGACAAAGTTAAAATTGAAGTAATTGAACAACTACCTCCACCTATAAATGTTAGAGGGATCAGAAGTTTTCTTGGCCATGCTGGTTTTTACCGCCGCTTCATAAAAGATTTTTCGCACATTGCTAGACCTCTTACAAATCTTTTGGCCAAGGACATTCCCTTTGAATTTGATGATGCATATTTGAAATCTTTTGAAATTCTTAAGAAAGCACTCATCTCTGCACCAATCATTCAACCCCTGATTGGTCTTTGCCTTTGAAATTATGTGTGATGCTAGTGATTATGCTGTGGGGGCAGTTTTGGGGCAAACAAAAGATAAGAAGCATGATGCAATTGCTTATGCTAGCAAAACTTTGATAGGACCTCAACTTAATTAGCAACAACTGAAAAAGAACTACTGGCTGTTGTTTTTGCTATTGATAAGTTTAGATCTTACTTAGTAGGAGCTAAGGTGATTGTTTATACTGATCATGCTGCTTTAAAATACCTGCTCGCTAAAAAAGATGCTAAACCTCGATTGATAAGATGGATTTTGCTACTAAAAGAATTTGACTTAGAAATAAAAGATAAAAAGGGAGTAGAAAATTCTGTTGTCGATCACTTGTCTAGAATGCAGTTTGAAAATCCACAAGAATTGCCCATCAATGATTCGCTGCGAGACGACATGCTCTACAGGGTCTCCAGATCTGACCCCTGGTACGCAAATATTGTGAATTTATGGTTGCAGGTTATGTACCACCAGGGGAGAACAAAAAGAAACTCATCTACGAGAGTCGTCTCCACATATGGGATGAACCATACCTCTTCAGAGTTTGCTCTGACAGGCTACTCAAAAGGTGTGTACCTGCTGAAGAAGGTATCAAATCATAGAAAGATGCCACTCATCGCCATATGGAGGACATTATGGGGCATTTCGTACACATGCAAAGATTTGGCAAAGCAGATTTTTCTGGCCAACCATGTATGAGACACGAAGGATTTCATCCGGAGGTGTGGAGCATGTTAGAGGCACGGAAACATCAATTCAAGAGATGCCATGCCACCAACAACCTCCAGATTGAACTCTTCGATGTCTGGGGTATTGACTACATGGGGCCATTTCCAAAGTTGAAGAACTGTGAGTACATCTTGGTGGCAGTTGATTATGTTTCCAAATGGGTCGAAGTTATGGCATGCAGAGCTGCTGATGCTAGAAGCTCCAAGAAGATGTTTGAGGAGATAATATTTCCACGATTCGGTGTTCCGAGAATGGTGATCTGTGATGGAGGCTCTCACTTCATTGACAAGAACTTTCGCAAGTACTTGTTAAGACATGTGATTCGTCACAACATCGCTACTCCATATTACCCGCAGACAAGTGGCCAGGCAGAAACGTCGAATAAGCAAATCAAGAATATTCTGCAAAAGACGATCAATGAGATGGGGACTGCATGGAAGGACAGACTACCCGATGCGTTATGGGCATATAGAACAGCCTATAAGACACCGCTTAGGATGTCACCATATCAGCTTGTATATGGGAAGACTTGTCACTTGCATGTTGAGCTAGAATTCAAGGCTCACTGGGCAATCAAACGATGGAACATGGATTTGGAAGCCGCCGGAACAAGAAGGAAGATGCAACTCTCTGAACTCGATGAATGGCGTGAAAAAGCATATCACAATGCCAAGATTTACAAAGAGAGAACAAAAAGATGGCACGACAAGGGGATCAAGAAGAAGGACTTCGCCCCAGGAGACAAGGTATTACTTTTTAATTTCAGGGTGAAATTATTCGGGCATGGAAAACTCCGAAGTAAATGGGAAGGACCATTCAAAGTCATAAGCACTTCGTCGCATGGAGCGGTCACACTTCAAAACGACGAAGGTGCGTTATTCAAGGTAAATGGCCACCATCTCAAAATCTTTTTAGAGCCCAATAAAAGTCCTGAGTTTTGGATGAGGTAGATTTTATCATTTTACCATAGATTTAGGCTTCCGCCCTCCTCTTTTCGTTTCGTGGCGCAAAAACATAATTTTTGGGAATAAAATAGTGTTAGAGGGCAACACGATAAAGGAGCCCGTGAGGGGAGACCAAGGCAGGCCGACCGGCCTCCTCCATAGGCCGGCCGGCCCCCCACAGAGTCCGTTCACCTCCGCCCGATTCCTTCATGAACCTTCAACAAATCTCTTGCATATTTTACAGATTCCCGATAGATTTGATCATACGCCGCCGCGATAAGCCCTTAAGGTTGGTTTTTGACCCCTTTTGCAAGTTGAACCCCACTATATAAACAGACCCCTACTGGCCTCTAAACTCATCCCATCAATGCCTTTCCTCTCCTTCATCAGAGAAGTTCACCTCCTCTCAAGATCCAATGGCCGACAAACAGATCATCCCTTATGGGATTGACCCCAGTAAGTTAGCCATAGCACTAGTAGAAGAACCTCTTCCTCTTGCTATCGCCCCTCCAAAACAAATAGCTTCAGTCCGGCCTAAGAGTTTTGGGCAATCTTACTACGCCCAAGTTCATCAGCTTGTGCTCCCTACGCCACCGAAACGTCTACTTCTGAAGGACAAGCCACATCAGTTGAAGGGCCCGACGATCCGAGTACCAACAGGGACCAAGCTTCTTCCTCCGAGGCCTAATGAGACGCTATTATCGCTCAAGACCAATAAGCTTTGGGAGGTTACATGTGCCAAGTATACCATGGTCAAGCCTCGAGAAGCTTTTTATGGCATTCGTGCTACACCAGGACAAGTCAAGTTTATTCCACTAAGGGATGATCTGTTTGTCGGCCATTGGATCTTGAGAGGAGGTGAACTTCTCTGATGAAGGAGAGGAAAGGCATTGATGGGATGAGTTTAGAGGCCAGTAGGGGTCTGTTTATATAGTGGGGTTCAACTTGCAAAAGGGGTCAAAAACCAACCTTAAGGGCTTATCGCGGCGGCGTATGATCAAATCTATCGGGAATCTGTAAAATATGCAAGAGATTTGTTGAAGGTTCATGAAGGAATCGGGCGGAGGTGAACGGACTCTGTGGGGGGCCGGCCGGCCTATGGAGGAGGCCGGTCGGCCTGCCTTGGTCTCCCCTCACGGGCTCCTTTATCGTGTTGCCCTCTAACACTATTTATTCCCAAAAATTATGTTTTTGCGCCACGAAACGAAAAGAGGAGGGCGGAAGCCTAAATCTATGGTAAAATGATAAAATCTACCTCATCCAAAAACTCAGGACTTTTATTGGGCTCTAAAAAGATTTTGAGATGGTGGCCATTTACCTTGAATAACGCACCTTCGTCGTTTTGAAGTGTGACCGCTCCATGCGACGAAGTGCTTATGACTTTGAATGGTCCTTCCCATTTACTTCGGAGTTTTCCATGCCCGAATAATTTCACCCTGAAATTAAAAAGTAATACCTTGTCTCCTGGGGCGAAGTCCTTCTTCTTGATCCCCTTGTCGTGCCATCTTTTTGTTCTCTCTTTGTAAATCTTGGCATTGTGATATGCTTTTTCACGCCATTCATCGAGTTCAGAGAGTTGCATCTTCCTTCTTGTTCCGGCGGCTTCCAAATCCATGTTCCATCGTTTGATTGCCCAGTGAGCCTTGAATTCTAGCTCAACATGCAAGTGACAAGTCTTCCCATATACAAGCTGATATGGTGACATCCTAAGCGGTGTCTTATAGGCTGTTCTATATGCCCATAACGCATCGGGTAGTCTGTCCTTCCATGCAGTCCCCATCTCATTGATCGTCTTTTGCAGAATATTCTTGATTTGCTTATTCGACGTTTCTGCCTGGCCACTTGTCTGCGGGTAATATGGAGTAGCGATGTTGTGGACGAATCACATGTCTTAACAAGTACTTGCGAAAGTTCTTGTCAATGAAGTGAGAGCCTCCATCACAGATCACCATTCTCGGAACACCGAATCGTGGAAATATTATCTCCTCAAACATCTTCTTGGAGCTTCTAGCATCAGCAGCTCTGCATGCCATAACTTCGACCCATTTGGAAACATAATCAACTGCCACCAAGATGTACTCACAGTTCTTCAACTTTGGAAATGGCCCCATGTAGTCAATACCCCAGACATCGAAGAGTTCAATCTGGAGGTTGTTGGTGGCATGGCATCTCTTGAATTGATGTTTCCGTGCCTCTAACATGCTCCACACCTCCGGATGAAATCCTTCGTGTCTTCATACATGGTTGGCCAGAAAATCTGCTTTGCCAAATCTTTGCATGTGTACGAAATGCCCCATAATGTCCTCCATATGGCGATGAGTGGCATCTTTCTATGATTTTGATACCTTCTTCAGCAGGTACACACCTTTTGAGTAGCCTGTCAGAGCAAACTCTGAAGAGGTATGGTTCATCCCATATGTGGAGACGACTCTCGTAGATGAGTTTCTTTTTGTTCTCCCCTGGTGGGTACATAACCTGCAACCATAAAATTCACAATATTTGCGTACCAGGGGTCAGATCTGGAGACCCTGTAGAGCATGTCGTCTCGCAGCGAATCATTGATGGGCAATTCTTGTGGATTTTCAAACTGCATTCTAGACAAGTGATCGACAACAGAATTTTCTACTCCCTTTTATCTTTTATTTCTAAGTCAAATTCTTTTAGTAGCAAAATC
>JAHUYU010003375.1:0-14644 GCA_030439765.1 Tripidium arundinaceum | reverse complement strand
TGCTCTCTAATCGAGTTTGGAGCACTTTTCTCTCAAGGATTGATGGGAAATATCAAAGGGAAGCTTGAGAGTTTGAAGAGCAACAATGGAGGAGAGAGAAGTTGAGCTCTTTCTGTTCTCAGTCGAGCTGAGCCGTTGGGGAAGAAGAGAGAGCCGTTGGGAGCCAGGCAAGGTGGTATTTATACCCCTTGGGCCCAACGGTCGTTTAAGTGCGGCAGTGCCGCACTTGACCCGCGGCACTGCCGCTCCCCTGGTGCGACACTGCCGCACATGCCTGGACAGCAAACTGTGAGGAAATGAAAACCATGACTGTCAAGGCTGAGCAAGTGAGGATGTTTTGAGTAGATGTTGAGCACTTGGTTGCACACTTTGACAAGTGTTTTGAGTCCCCCTTAATAATACGGCGTTTTGTATACTCAAATTCAAAATATAAAAGAATTTAAACCTCTAAAGAGTTGGAAGCCGTCAACAAATATAATTGGGGGCTCCTCCATTTCATGTAACATTCTCCATTTTATATTCCCTGCTTGTCATCTCAATAAATCTCATTAGACCTCTAATTCGGTGGTCATCAACGCCAAAAACCACATTAGGGCTTGATTGCACTTACATCTTCCAATTTGGCTTTTATAGAAATAATATGGGCAATTTCTTTATTTTCTATGTTCTATCTGTTTGCATTAATTTTGATCATTTGATCTGGATCCTGTGGTTATGAGAATCGAGTGTTTTATGGACCTGAAACACTCGATTATGTTGCTAGACCAATTTCGAGTGTTTTTTAGGCACTTGACACTCGGGTGTCAGGACCCTCTAAAACACTCGACTATAAAGTAGACAGACCGAGTCGTCATAGGCACTTGACTATGCTATGATAAATATGCGCCCCTCTTTTGGCCCGCACACCTTGCGCTTTTTATAACCTTCTTGTTTAATTTGTCGAATGAATCAGGTTTGTTGTATCATTAAACGTCTATGACATGCAGCAATCTAAATTTTTTGTTCGAGTTTCTTTTTTAGAAAGGAGAGCGTCAAAGGAGTTTTTTTAAAGGACGTGTATTAAAAGAGATGAAGTAACGTACAATAAAACAAAACAACACACACAAGAAAATAGTGGAAGTGACAACAAAAACTACCACCACATCACGCACAACCAACACAATCACCAAAGCGGTGTGGCAACCAAACGTCACCCCATGAGCCATAGCAATAATAACATGGTGAGGGGATTTCCAAGCGATTGGCTCCAGAGAGGAAAGCGACATCCGTAGACAACGTCAAACGCCGACCAAAGAACTGGCACATAGTCTTTCAACCAAAAACCCTAGCGGTGGGGGTACTTCACGGCAACCCTCCAATAAAGAGCATGGCACTAATGTGTCAACATTGCCACCCACGGCTAGGGCCAAGAAGAGCTCTCGCCCGAAAGCCTCCCACATATATCTCCACCAAGTTGAGCCACCATCACCACAACCCTTGAGGCAACAACAGTGACAAAGCCACCGTTAGTAGGAGATCGCTGCCGCACTGACAGAGTCACAATCTTGTGTGATCCGCCGCTGCCGCGCCGGCCTATAAGCTCGCCTCTTTCCTGCCAAACACCAAATGCTGCGGGACACCACCCCTTGACACTGCAATGGGGCAAGGAGGGACGTCATTGCCACCACACCTAGCCATCCAAGAAGCTTGTAGATAGTGCCACAAGCACCTCTTCACGAGAAGCTATCCATAATGGCTGCCTTCTGCCAATTGTCATTATCGCGTCGAGCTAGCAACATACAGGTGTGTCTAGTCACCACCGCGCTGACCCAAATAGATCATAGCCAACCAACAATCGCTAGCCCACTATGGATCGCCACCAGAAGGGACACCACAACACCACTAGTGAAACAATCCACAATTTCCTCAAAGGGAAATCCACAGAACAAACCATAATGTGATAGTCCCAGGAGATCACACCATTACATTATCAAAATCTAGCTGATATCACAGTTCATACATAGCAAATACCTATTTTAGAATGGTACAATAGAGAGGTTTACCCATAATTATTACATCGCCACATTGGTAGAAGCGCACTCACACACACAAACAGAACAGCATCAGAGTAGACATAGCGCCTCAGACAACTAAACAAGCAGACTCGAGCATAGGACAAGACCCTCTAATCCTCCCATCCGTCGGCAGTGTAGTCGTACTTAGGCTCCTCACCTGTTGACAAATTATCAGTACGATTCGTACTGGCCACTCGCTTCCACCCTATGCTTTGCTTGCTATGCGGTAAGTGGTATGAAAGGGTAAGAGAAAAAGGACCTATTATTTGGCTGGGTTTCCTATGCAAATCTCAACAATATGTGGTAAAGTATCCACATGCTCTCATCCCATCCATCTATCCACCCATCCCATATCCAACACAGTCACACCACACTCTCACATCTCACCACCACACTCTCTAGGTGACAAGGACAACTCCCTGTCATCCTTGCCTCAGTGGCCTCGGGCCGGATCCTTATCCAACCCAGGGGGAAGAGAAGAAAACACCACTCTCTAGTCAAGATGAAGCGAGAAACATAGGAAATGTCCATAACCGTGGACACGGCTATACATATAGATCGATCAACTCTGTAGAGTGTGTACACCTGTACCCACAAGATCACCATCATCGGCGATGCCCAGCCGAGGCTGATTCTGGGCTACTATCTAGCCGGTACGATACCATACTACCACTCAGCCCTCTGAATCACCCCGGAGTACCACCGGCACGCTGAGACTGTGAAACATAGTACCGGGCCTCTCAGTGGTCACTACAGGTCTCTGAAGGGTTAGAGGATATGCCCTTATCTTCCTACACTATCACCTACTCCCTCCGTCCCAAATTATAAGTCATTCAAAGAATCTTGGAGAGTCAAAATATCTCAAGTTTGACCAAATTTATATAATAAGATAATAACATTTATGATACGAACTAAGTATCATTAGATTCTCCATTAAATATATTTTCATAGTATACCTATTTGATGTCATAAATCTTTGTATTTATCTTTATAATTTTGGTCAAACTTGAGATGCTTTGACTCTCTAAGATTTTTGGAATGACTTATAATTTGGAACGGAGGGAGTACATCCAAGTAATAATGGTACCGCCCTAGCTAGATCACATCCATCCCCCGCCCATTCAGAAGCGAGTGTGTGTATGAAGGGTTCACTACAAGAAACCTCTTAATCTATGATGGAAAATTTCCTCTTGTAGTGGTTCCTATGGACCGGTTCTCTTGACTCAGTCCTTACTCCTTAGAAGGACCAAACAAGAGATCTCCTCAAGTGGGAAGCTCTACCTCCCATGCCCTCGATAGCACCTCCTTCCGGGGGACTTGTCCCATGAAGAGTCCTCACCCCCGAGGACTACTCATCTCACATGTACCCACCATAGGTACCTCATAGAGAGGCTCAGGTCACACTCTCCCCGTAAGACTCATCCGAAGACTCGTCGTAACACCCTGTCTGGTCGACGCAACCCTCACCACACACCCAAGACACACGCTAGAATCTCTCTCCCGCGCTATAAACCATAGTAGTGGCACCATGTGCCTAAACCACACACAAGCATGTCCACCCTATGCATCACATCACCAGATATCACGCATAGTAGTAGAAGTAAATAGCAAGTGTATGTAAAGCGGGCGTCTATCCTATCAGCGGGTATGCAGGAGTAAGGTTGTGACAAAGTATAGGCTCAAGCAATTTCTACCATGCATCCTATCACAAGAGTATTACAGAAAATAAAACACTAACTTGCATGCCTAATGGGATTCTATGAGGTTGGGTGGGACGTGGCACAGAAGGTGCGGGATCACGAATTAGTTATATGCTTGCATGCCTAATGGGATTCTATGAGGGTGCCTGGGTGCTGTTCGCGGTGACGTCGTGATCCCGCACCTTCTGTGCGAGCATATAGCTAGCGGGTATGTATGTAACTCCAACTATCCACTTTAGGTTCATAGAAATATTTAATTTTTCACGAAATAAAACTATCTCAAACAACAAAACAGAGTACACCATTGCAAAGAGCTCGTCGAGCTGATCAAAATTGATATATTATTTGCTATATTTGGATCTCCGAATAAAAAGATATTAATTTCACAAATTAAAAATGAGTGCTGACGTCATCGCTGACGTCAGCACCATGAACAGTGCCATGCAAACCATGAACAGTGCCATGCAAAACCGCCCAAGGTTGAAAAGTGAACTTTTTCAAGAGTTGAAGGACCAATGTTATCCGGTTTTGAAGTTGGAGGTTGAAATCCAGACTTTTGCGATAGTTGAAGGTCCTAAAGTGGACTTTACCCTAATATATATCCATCATATCGATCCAATCCAACGCGTATATATATAACTAATTCGGGCCCTCGGCAGATCGCGGTGTTCTTCTTGCCACTCGGAGCGGTCATGCCGCTCCATGACCACCCGGGCATGACGGTCTTCACCAAGCTGCTCATTGGCTCCGCGCACCTCGAGGCCTACGACTGGGTCCGTCCCCGTGTCTTCTCTGGCTTGGGCTCCAGTTCCCGTCGCCGGATGCTCGCACAGAAGGTGCGGGATCACGACGTCACCGCGGCGGCGTCCGGCACCTGGGTGCTGTTCCCGAACCACGGCGGGAACATGCACCGCTTCACGGCCGGGGAGGATGGCCACTGCGCGTTCCTCGACGTCCTCACGCCGCCGATGGACCAGGCGCTGCGCCTATTACCAGGACTTCGAATTCCCCTACGAGCACCACCATCCCGCCGGCTGTAAGTCCTCGACAGGTGTTGTCAGCTGCGACGGGCTTATTACGGAGGAGCAGACGCATCGTCGGCTGGCATGGTTGGAGGAGGTCCCAGCCTAGGGACCTCAAGATTGTCTGCTTGCCGTACCGAGGCCCGACGATCTTCTAGGCTCAAGTGCTCATTGCTCAACGGCCATCCGGCAGATTGGTAGCTCCTAACTCTCTAGGAGGCGTACGTTGATTAGATCAAAATCTTGTCACATCCTTTGTAGAATAGGATTCGGTAGCAGTACTGACAAATGATGATGATGGCAGTAGGTAGTGTTATAAGCTAATAATTAAGCGGATACTTTTAGTTGTCCTTATAATTATCTTTGTATAACCTTCTTGTTTAATCGGTCGAATGAATCAGGTTATTTATCATTAAACGTCTATGGCATGGAGCAATCTAATTTTTTTGTTTGAGTTTAATTTTTCTGAAAAAAAGGAAAGCGACACAGATTGATGATACCGCAGCAACGTCCTATGCGTGTACTAGAACTCTAGCAACGAAACTCAAGCCAAGCAAAGCAAGGATCAAGTCCAGGATAGGTGTGGGCCGGCCCGACTGTCCAGGGCCAGAAGTCACGGTGTATGTCGTTGAGGCCACACACGGGCGCATACCTAGCCCCGGCCCAGCACCACACGGACACAGGCCCTCGGCCGGTGACGGGAGGCACAGAAGGGCCCATTGCAGGGCGACTACCGCACAGCGAGACTGCTTTTGTTTTCAGATTAGACGAGGCGGAAACAATGGCAAACGAACAAAAACGTCTGCCTTTTACGTCTCGCGGCGCTCGGCATTGCGTTGTGCCTTGTGCGGGCATCGCCATTTTAGTTGGAACCCGTTCGGCTTTGGTTTGGTAGCGTTTCTCCGCCCACTCCGATGGATTAGAGTCTCTGGCGAGAAACGCTGACGGCGCCGGCTTGCACCTGTCCCTTTTCCCGTCTTGATGCGCGGAGGCACGGCGACGACAGGCGGAGGACTGGCGGAGACCAGCGGACTGTTTATTGGAGCAGTCCGTCCGGCCAGCAGCTGAACCTACTAGATTATAATATATCGGGTGTTCTAGGCCCGGGAATCTTGGCCTCCTTGTGTTACCAAAGCCGATTGGCCTTTGTTGTGTTAATCTGCTGGCCGATTGGTCCTGCTTATATTCATTCATTGGGACCTGGTCGTGGTCTGAAACTCTGAATTGTGAGTTTGCGAGCCATGTGCCTGCAGTTTGTTCTGAACGTACGACACCACTACAAATGCATTTGCTTTTGCCATGTATTGCCTGCGTCGTCCTCGTCCAAATCTTGTAGAGACGTCAAATGAGAGGACTCCTTTTGGTTGCAAGGTCCCAAGGAAGAGGCAAGCAAACCTCTCCTCGGGACGGCAAAGATGGGGACATGGACCTTAAACCAAAGTGCAGATCACTCTGGATCGATCTCCTTTGCCCCTGAATAAATCAATCCTCAGAGTTGTCTTAAGTAAAAAAAAATCAAGTTTAACTAAATTTATAGAAAAATACTCCCTCCGTTCAAAAAAAATGCAACTATATGATATGTATCAGTCAAATTAACTTAATTTTAACCTCTTTTAACCAAGTTTATAGTAAATAGTTTATGTCTCTAAATAAATTTATTGTAACAATATATATATTCTATAACTAATCTAATGGTACTTATTTTGTAACAACAATGTTAGTACTTTTTATATAACTTCAGTCAAAGTTAAAATTGTTTCAATTCTCGAAAAGCGAGAATTGCATTCTTCTGTGGACGGATGGGGTACGATACTATTTATGACACCAAATAAATAAATTATAAAAATATATTTTATGGTGTATTTTGTAATATTAGTTTAGTGTCATAAATCTTGGTACTCCTTTCTATAAAGTTAGTTAAACTTTAAAAAATTGACTTAGGACAACTTTAGAAATTGATTTATTTAGAGATGGAGGGACTAGTATGTAAATTTAATTTATATTCCCAGCATGTAAGTTATCCAAAAGCGCAAGGTGTGCGGGCCAAAAGAGGGGCGCATATTTATCATAGCATAGTCAAGTGCCTATGACGACTCGGTCTGTCTACTTTATAGTCGAGTGTTTTAGAGGGTCCTGACACCCGAGTGTCAAGTGCCTAAAAAACACTCGAAATTGGTCTAGCAACATAATCGAGTGTTTCAGGTCCATAAAACACTCGATTCTCATAACCACAGGATCCAGATCAAATGATCAAAATTAATGCAAACAGATAGAACATAGAAAATAAAGAAATTGCCCATATTATTTCTATAAAAGCCAAATTGGAAGATGTAAGTGCAATCAAGCCCTAATGTGGTTTTTGGCGTTGATGACCACCGAATTAGAGGTCTAATGAGATTTATTGAGATGACAAGCAGGGAATATAAAATGGAGAATGTTACATGAAATGGAGGAGCCCCCAATTATATTTGTTGACGGCTTCCAACTCTTTAGAGGTTTAAATTCTTTTATATTTTGAATTTGAGTATACAAAACGCCGTATTATTAAGGGGGACTCAAAACACTTGTCAAAGTGTGCAACCAAGTGCTCAACATCTACTCAAAACATCCTCACTTGCTCAGCCTTGACAGTCATGGTTTTCATTTCCTCACAGTTTGCTGTCCAGGCATGTGCGGCAGTGTCGCACCAGGGGAGCGGCAGTGCCGCGGGTCAAGTGCGGCACTGCCGCACTTAAACGACCGTTGGGCCCAAGGGGTATAAATACCACCTTGCCTGGCTCCCAACGGCTCTCTCTTCTTCCCCAACGGCTCAGCTCGACTGAGAACAGAAAGAGCTCAACTTCTCTCTCCTCCATTGTTGCTCTTCAAACTCTCAAGCTTCCCTTTGATATTTCCCATCAATCCTTGAGAGAAAAGTGCTCCAAACTCGATTAGAGAGCAGATCCACTGATCTCCAAAGATTAAGAGCACTTGGTTCGCGTTTTGGCCGGCGGTTTGGGTTCATTACTCTTGGAGCTTTGCTCCTAGCCGGCTAGAGCGTCGCCCTTGAGCTTGCCAACTTGTGTGGCAGCCTAGGGAGGTTTGTAACCATCTCTTGCAGCTAAGAAATCACCCCTCATCTCAAGAGTTGAGTCTCTTGACTTGAGAACGAGGTAGGATTGCAAAGCCCTAAGCCTTGGAGGCTAACCTCAACAACGTGGATGTAGGCAAGCCTTAGCGACAAGCTGAACCACGGGTTAAATCATCGTGTCACCTTGTGCTTGATTTACTTTACTTGCAATCCATATTGTGTTGAGGTGATTTCTAGGGTTTGAGGCCAATCTACTTGCACACTCTCGATCTACTTGATTCTGTTGTCGATCTGTGATCCATACCCCTACAGGAAGCTAAGAAAATTACCTGATCTAATTTTCGTTGGATAGTTTTTGAACTATAAGCTGATCTTGTCTGCAGGTGCGGCAGTGCCGCTATGGAAATTGACGTCTGTTTGAATTAAATTTTTACAGGCCTATTCAAACCCCCCCTAGGCCTCTAGAGGTCCTATAGAAGATTTCAAACGGAAACAAATAAACCATACAGACAAACACAAAAAGAGCAAAAAAAAAACATTAGAGAACTGTTCAAGTAATCCAAATGACCATTCTTATTTACGAACAATCAATTTATACCAATTGAACATAGAACTTACAACCAAACAAGAATAGTAAAATATGCTATAGTGAGATGTAATCTGCAACTACTAACCAAGCAATAAATTTGCGCAACGCTGCAGCGGCGGTCGCTCGGCCCCGGCTGCGACGCAGCCGTGCCGGCAGCGGACGGGTAGGGAGGGAGAGGTACGCAGGGGCGCGCGGCGCGGCGGCTCGGAGGCTCGGTGCGGCGCCGGGACGGCAAGGCCGCAGGGGCGCGCGGCGTAGGCGCGCCGAGGTGCAGGGTCGCGGGCACGCTGGGATGTGGTGGCGCGTGCCGGGGCAAGGTCGGATGCAAGGAAGAAAGAGAAGGACGAGACGAAGAAAGAGTCAAGACGAAAGGCTGTGAACTAGTACTATTTTACAGGTGACCAAGGAAATGTTGGCGCTCACGCATGTCTTACTGTCCGCGCGGCGCGGGAGTTAATGTTGTGGGCCATATGGGAGGAACAGTGCGCGGGCACATGCGCATCGCGTCCGTTGACAGCACCAAATGGACGGCCTGCAAATTGAGCGCTCACAGCCCGAGAAACACCTGAGCGACGTAACGATTTACAAATTACTCACTGCTCACTCAAGCTGTAACGGCCTGTTTGGTTCTGACCCTGGTGAAGGTGCCTGGGCTAGGCAGCTCCCCAAGCTGTCGATTTCGAGCGCCTGGCGACCGGATAGACCTGCCTGGGCGAGCACCCCCGGGCCACGCCGTGAACCAAACAGGCCAAGTACCTATTGGTATCTAGCATACTGCACTACTAAATTGGCAGATCAAGTACTTATTGGTATCTAGCATACTGTACTTGGCCTGTATTCCTCCTCGGTATAGGATAGGAGTAGCAAGCAGCCGCGTGACGAAGGAAAATAAGCAGATTGGAGCAGCAGGCCGCACGCTGGATTGCCAATTCCGGAAACCGGGTGGAGGATCGCCCACTGCTCACCAGACACCGGACAAAGAAACCACCACCACTCTACGAGCTGCAACTGTTCGGCTGCTGTAACTGTTTGGCTGGTGATTTCAGCCGACTTTTCAGCTATATCGTAGCTTATTCTCTCTCACAGAACACTATTGAATCAGTCGCAAAAACCACCAACCGAACAGCTCCCATTGCTGCATTGCAGGAAACGTCTCCCCAACTCACCGGATGTACGGGCACATGGCGACTACAACACACAGATACACTGTGTCCTTCCCGGCTTTGCTACATGGATCTAGATGCTTCACAGATGCCTCCACTATGCCGGACCAGGTCCCATAGCTTCCGAGGAAAGTAGGAATTGGAATTTTCATCATCAATACCCAGGTCCAACTGCCGCAAAACATTCTATATTAAAGCAGCTATGCAACACTCCTCAGTCCTGATGGCCGAGGCAGCAGCTCTTGCTCTGGCTGCAGCTGTTATAGCTCGTCTACAAATACAACACACAGTACGTGGAACATATAGTAAGACTAATGCTCCTATCCTCCGTACCAGTAAAGTAGAGTAGTAGACCAGTAGTACTACACTACTTCTAGTCCAGTACTAGTGGTGGGTGGTGGTGGACTGGTGGTGGTGGTTTCATTTTTTTTTACAAGAAAAACCATTTTATATCAACAGCATCTAGCTGCTAGAACCATTACAGAGTCAACGGTTACAGATCACTGAAGTGCAACTTGTGAAATGCACTGGTTTATATGATCTGCATTGGAACAGAAATAGGAAGAAATGGGAGCAGAGGATTCTATGTCCCTAAACGCCTGTCTTGCAAGAGTGTCTGCAGTTTGATTGAGATTCCTCTTTATCTTGAAAGTTCTTGTGCTTCTGTTGTGACTAAAGTTGGCGAAGAGCTGTGTGAGGTGCTTGATTCTCCAATCCAGAGATCTGCTGAATTTAAAAAGTCCACTAGCTCTTGATTATCAGAGAAGAAGTTTGTGTGTTGTATTTGTAGACGAGCTATAACAGCTGCAGCCAGAGCAAGAGCTGCTGCCTCGGCCATCAGGACTGAGGAGTGTTGCATAGCTGCTTTAATATAGAATGTTTTGCGGCAGTTGGACCTGGGTATTGATGATGAAAATTCCAATTCCTACTTTCCTCGGAAGCTATGGGACCTGGTCCGGCATAGTGGAGGCATCTGTGAAGCATCTAGATCCATGTAGCAAAGCCGGGAAGGACACAGTGTATCTGTGTGTTGTAGTCGCCATGTGCCCGTACATCCGGTGAGTTGGGGAGACGTTTCCTGCAATGCAGCAATGGGAGCTGTTCGGTTGGTGGTTTTTGCGACTGATTCAATAGTGTTCTGTGAGAGAGAATAAGCTACGATATAGCTGAAAAGTCGGCTGAAATCACCAGCCAAACAGTTACAGCAGCCGAACAGTTGCAGCTCGTAGAGTGGTGGTGGTTTCTTTGTCCGGTGTCTGGTGAGCAGTGGGCGATCCTCCACCCGGTTTCCGGAATTGGCAATCCAGCGTGCGGCCTGCTGCTCCAATCTGCTTATTTTCCTTCGTCACGCGGCTGCTTGCTACTCCTATCCTATACCGAGGAGGAATACAGGCCAAGTACAGTATGCTAGATACCAATAAGTACTTGATCTGCCAATTTAGTAGTGCAGTATGCTAGATACCAATAGGTACTTGGCCTGTTTGGTTCACGGCGTGGCCCGGGGGTGCTCGCCCAGGCAGGTCTATCCGGTCGCCAGGCGCTCGAAATCGACAGCTTGGGGAGCTGCCTAGCCCAGGCACCTTCACCAGGGTCAGAACCAAACAGGCCGTTACAGCTTGAGTGAGCAGTGAGTAATTTGTAAATCGTTACGTCGCTCAGGTGTTTCTCGGGCTGTGAGCGCTCAATTTGCAGGCCGTCCATTTGGTGCTGTCAACGGACGCGATGCGCATGTGCCCGCGCACTGTTCCTCCCATATGGCCCACAACATTAACTCCCGCGCCGCGCGGACAGTAAGACATGCGTGAGCGCCAACATTTCCTTGGTCACCTGTAAAATAGTACTAGTTCACAGCCTTTCGTCTTGACTCTTTCTTCGTCTCGTCCTTCTCTTTCTTCCTTGCATCCGACCTTGCCCCGGCACGCGCCACCACATCCCAGCGTGCCCGCGACCCTGCACCTCGGCGCGCCTACGCCGCGCGCCCCTGCGGCCTTGCCGTCCCGGCGCCGCACCGAGCCTCCGAGCCGCCGCGCCGCGCGCCCCTGCGTACCTCTCCCTCCCTACCCGTCCGCTGCCGGCACGGCTGCGTCGCAGCCGGGGCCGAGCGACCGCCGCTGCAGCGTTGCGCAAATTTATTGCTTGGTTAGTAGTTGCAGATTACATCTCACTATAGCATATTTTACTATTCTTGTTTGGTTGTAAGTTCTATGTTCAATTGGTATAAATTGATTGTTCGTAAATAAGAATGGTCATTTGGATTACTTGAACAGTTCTCTAATGTTTTTTTTTTGCTCTTTTTGTGTTTGTCTGTATGGTTTATTTGTTTCCGTTTGAAATCTTCTATAGGACCTCTAGAGGCCTAGGGGGGGTTTGAATAGGCCTGTAAAAATTTAATTCAAACAGACGTCAATTTCCATAGCGGCACTGCCGCACCTGCAGACAAGATCAGCTTATAGTTCAAAAACTATCCAACGAAAATTAGATCAGGTAATTTTCTTAGCTTCCTGTAGGGGTATGGATCACAGATCGACAACAGAATCAAGTAGATCGAGAGTGTGCAAGTAGATTGGCCTCAAACCCTAGAAATCACCTCAACACAATATGGATTGCAAGTAAAGTAAATCAAGCACAAGGTGACACGATGATTTAACCCGTGGTTCAGCTTGTCGCTAAGGCTTGCCTACATCCACGTTGTTGAGGTTAGCCTCCAAGGCTTAGGGCTTTGCAATCCTACCTCGTTCTCAAGTCAAGAGACTCAACTCTTGAGATGAGGGGTGATTTCTTAGCTGCAAGAGATGGTTACAAACCTCCCTAGGCTGCCACACAAGTTGGCAAGCTCAAGGGCGACGCTCTAGCCGGCTAGGAGCAAAGCTCCAAGAGTAATGAACCCAAACCGCCGGCCAAAACGCGAACCAAGTGCTCTTAATCTTTGGAGATCAGTGGATCTGCTCTCTAATCGAGTTTGGAGCACTTTTCTCTCAAGGATTGATGGGAAATATCAAAGGGAAGCTTGAGAGTTTGAAGAGCAACAATGGAGGAGAGAGAAGTTGAGCTCTTTCTGTTCTCAGTCGAGCTGAGCCGTTGGGGAAGAAGAGAGAGCCGTTGGGAGCCAGGCAAGGTGGTATTTATACCCCTTGGGCCCAACGGTCGTTTAAGTGCGGCAGTGCCGCACTTGACCCGCGGCACTGCCGCTCCCCTGGTGCGACACTGCCGCACATGCCTGGACAGCAAACTGTGAGGAAATGAAAACCATGACTGTCAAGGCTGAGCAAGTGAGGATGTTTTGAGTAGATGTTGAGCACTTGGTTGCACACTTTGACAAGTGTTTTGAGTCCCCCTTAATAATACGGCGTTTTGTATACTCAAATTCAAAATATAAAAGAATTTAAACCTCTAAAGAGTTGGAAGCCGTCAACAAATATAATTGGGGGCTCCTCCATTTCATGTAACATTCTCCATTTTATATTCCCTGCTTGTCATCTCAATAAATCTCATTAGACCTCTAATTCGGTGGTCATCAACGCCAAAAACCACATTAGGGCTTGATTGCACTTACATCTTCCAATTTGGCTTTTATAGAAATAATATGGGCAATTTCTTTATTTTCTATGTTCTATCTGTTTGCATTAATTTTGATCATTTGATCTGGATCCTGTGGTTATGAGAATCGAGTGTTTTATGGACCTGAAACACTCGATTATGTTGCTAGACCAATTTCGAGTGTTTTTTAGGCACTTGACACTCGGGTGTCAGGACCCTCTAAAACACTCGACTATAAAGTAGACAGACCGAGTCGTCATAGGCACTTGACTATGCTATGATAAATATGCGCCCCTCTTTTGGCCCGCACACCTTGCGCTTTTGGATAACTTACATGCTGGGAATATAAATTAAATTTACATACTAGTCCCTCCATCTCTAAATAAATCAATTTCTAAAGTTGTCCTAAGTCAATTTTTTAAAGTTTAACTAACTTTATAGAAAGGAGTACCAAGATTTATGACACTAAACTAATATTACAAAATACACCATAAAATATATTTTTATAATTTATTTATTTGGTGTCATAAATAGTATCGTACCCCATCCGTCCACAGAAGAATGCAATTCTCGCTTTTCGAGAATTGAAACAATTTTAACTTTGACTGAAGTTATATAAAAAGTACTAACATTGTTGTTACAAAATAAGTACCATTAGATTAGTTATAGAATATATATATTGTTACAATAAATTTATTTAGAGACATAAACTATTTACTATAAACTTGGTTAAAAGAGGTTAAAATTAAGTTAATTTGACTGATACATATCATATAGTTGCATTTTTTTTGAACGGAGGGAGTATTTTTCTATAAATTTAGTTAAACTTGATTTTTTTTTACTTAAGACAACTCTGAGGATTGATTTATTCAGGGGCAAAGGAGATCGATCCAGAGTGATCTGCACTTTGGTTTAAGGTCCATGTCCCCATCTTTGCCGTCCCGAGGAGAGGTTTGCTTGCCTCTTCCTTGGGACCTTGCAACCAAAAGGAGTCCTCTCATTTGACGTCTCTACAAGATTTGGACGAGGACGACGCAGGCAATACATGGCAAAAGCAAATGCATTTGTAGTGGTGTCGTACGTTCAGAACAAACTGCAGGCACATGGCTCGCAAACTCACAATTCAGAGTTTCAGACCACGACCAGGTCCCAATGAATGAATATAAGCAGGACCAATCGGCCAGCAGATTAACACAACAAAGGCCAATCGGCTTTGGTAACACAAGGAGGCCAAGATTCCCGGGCCTAGAACACCCGATATATTATAATCTAGTAGGTTCAGCTGCTGGCCGGACGGACTGCTCCAATAAACAGTCCGCTGGTCTCCGCCAGTCCTCCGCCTGTCGTCGCCGTGCCTCCGCGCATCAAGACGGGAAAAGGGACAGGTGCAAGCCGGCGCCGTCAGCGTTTCTCGCCAGAGACTCTAATCCATCGGAGTGGGCGGAGAAACGCTACCAAACCAAAGCCGAACGGGTTCCAACAAAAAGGCGATGCCGTCTCGCGGCAATG
>JAHUYU010001076.1:0-15808 GCA_030439765.1 Tripidium arundinaceum | reverse complement strand
AGGGCATCATAAGGGCGACTGCCTCCGTTAATCGTCCATTAACGGAGGCGGTCGTCGTAGCAGCACCGCCTCCGTTAATGGATTAACCGAGATAGGAGACTTAAGTCATCCGCCTCCGTTAATGCTCCATTAACAGAGGCAAGCGCGTAAAGGTGGCTGCCTCGGTTAATCAATTAACAAAGTTGGTTGCCTTAAGGCGACCGCCTCCGTTATTGGAGCATTAACGGTTGTTAACCGTTAACGCAGGCGAGTGCTCGCCGCGGGCCCTGGCCTCGATTAACAGAGGCGGCAGCCAATTGTGCCCGCCTCCGTTAATCTAAGGCCAGTGCCTCACGAAATCATTTGTGTGGTAGTGTGTTCAACTCTTATCACTGTCTAGAAACACAGAACTTATAGCATTCGATAGTTTAAACTTTGCAGAAGGGTACACATTAACCCCATCAAAGACAAGGAATAAGAAAAGGAGTAGTGATGAACTCCATCACAAACTCCTCTAATTCAGGACTCTAAAAAACTATGCATTTAAATTGGAAAATAGTATTAGAATGAGGCGATGGATGAAAAAAGCAGATGAAATTTTAGATCTTTAATATTAGATATATATGAAGTCGGACGGAGTCAAGTGACCACGAAATAAGTTGTATGGTTCGATGCAAGTGTATGTTTGAGTAGATGATGAAACGATTGGCTCATCAGGATCGGAGAAGGGAAAAGGTTGAGACAAGAAAGCATATCCACACGTCAAGCCTGTTTGCTTATTCGTATCAGCCAGAATCAGCCAGTCATAGAACAGTATTTTTCTCTCATAACAAATCAGCCATACAAATCAGTACCGGCCAGAAAACGAAACAGCGAACAGGCTGTAAAGAGTGCGTGTGTTAAAGTCGCAATTACATAACGAAACAACACACAAACAATAAAATCGATCGGACAAAACCTGCCATAGTAAGAGTATGTCTGTGGCCGGGCACGCACAAAGAGGAACGAGGCCATCTTGAACTGCAGTTGACATGCGCTTAACGGATCTCGGGATAATAAATAGTAGTAAAATCCATTGAAATGAGAATATATTAAATAGGACAATGGAGCTTCTTCGGCCAAATGGAGCATCAGTGCAAAGACCTATTTAGCAAGCACTCTATAATCTAGTGTATATATACCTCAGCCCCCAACAAAATCTCCCTATTTGGTACTCCCTTCATTCCAAATTACAGGACGTTCTGGCTTTACTTAGATATACATTATATCTAGATACATTTAATGACAACAATACACCTAGAAAAGTCAAAATGCCTTATAATTTGAAGCGGAGGAGTACCTAATAACAACGCAGCTCTATGCTACTCATATGACCATCACTCCTCTAGCACTACCATTTTTTACTATATATATATATATATATATATATATATATATATATATATATATATATATATATATATATATATATATATATATATATATATATATATATATATATATAGTAGCCAACCATAGAATAAAGTTATTACGTAGCCAGGCCTAGCCAACCATAGAATAAAGTTATTACGTAGCCAGGCCCAATAACACACCGATCCATGCCCTCCCCGGTGCATGCAGAGGTGACTGATAATTCCGCATGCCTCTCGGCTCGGCTCGGTCAGCTCGATAGAGCCTATTTACTACCGACGAGCAAGCATGCAAACCGAGAATGGTTGTTGCATGCAGCTGATTCGCATAAAAATAGCCAGGTCCACAAATTTTCGAGCCATGATTACCGCGATGTATGCTAGCTAGTGGCTAGTGTAGCGTGCATGCAAGGTGTGCGTGTGCCGTAAAGATGGTTTACGAGAATATACATCAACACGTTGCTATGAATTTTTGTAAATTTTACAACTATGATTAATTATTTATTTACGAGAATCTTATAAACAACTTAATCCCTGAAAATTTGTTAACTATGGTTTACGAGAATTTTATAAATGATTTACAGGAATCTATGACCCTGTATGTGAATTACGGGAATATGCCTCGCTATCAATTGTCATGAATTTTCCAACTATGATTATTTATTTACGAGAATTTTATAAATGATTTAATCCTTGTAAATTTGATAACTATGATTTACGAGAATTTGATAAATGACTTATAGGAATCGATAATCCTGAATGTGAATTACTAGAAATATATGATACGAGAATATACATTAACACGTAAAAATGAATGTGACTTACTAGAATTTATACGTTGTTTATTACTAGAATATATATGATACGAGAATATACATCAACACGTAAAAATGAATGTGACTTACTAGAATTTATACGTTGTTATCTATCCTGTGAATCTGAAAACAATGATTTATCAAAAGTGTATAAACGATTTACAAGAATCTATGACCTTGAATATAAATTACTAGGACATATGCCTTGCTATCAATTCTTGAGAATTTTTTACGAGAATCTTAAAAACGATTTAGTCCCGCAAATAATGGCACGGCCAGTTACTTCTAATCCTTGATTACCGCTTCATTGATTTACTACTAAAATAGTACATGCATGCGTATTTCCTATCTACGCGACTACGGGGTTACGAGAATAGTCCCTGAAATATATGGCTGGCTGTCCACGATGGTATAGTTACGAGAACTCGACTAGTCCACTATGGTAGTTACGAGAATTCGACTCCAGTTACGAGAATTCTACATAGTTCCTGACGACTAATCAGACAAACAGGAAGAAATACTAAAAAATTGAATCTACACAGAACCAATAAAGACAAAGGCAAATAAACTCACCTCATGGCATACTAGTACGTGTCTCCGTTGGCCTGGATGGGCTGCTCATCTCAGGGCTTCTAGATGTGCAGTCTGCCACCGTCAGACGAATGTGACGAAGGACACCATATCAAGGTTGGGGGATTAGGGTTGCTGGGTGCTCCAGCGCGAGAAGTATTAGGTTCCGCCGACGGCTCACGCACCAAGCATCGGAGTTTTTGTGCCATGATTTCTGAGGGCATATAATTAAAAGGAAGCAATTAGGGGGACTGGGGCCGGGCTCAATCTGCAGGGAGCCGTCAGATGGAGGAGCTGACCAGCTGCGCTTTGGCTTGGAGCCGAGCCAATACTACCGTGAGCTGCCTCGGAGCGGTCCAGCGGATGGGTGGGTCGGTTCGCCTCTTTTAGGTCTGGCTACACAGTAAGTTATTTTGTAGCTAGCTATAGGATAGTAGTTATATATATATATATATATATATATATATATATATATATATATATATATATATATATATATATATATATATATATATAACTACTACTCTGTGGCTGGCTACAGAATAACTTATTCTGTAGCTACTTTGAGTTACGATAATTACTATACTAATTGACGAGATTACAGTAACTTCTTACTATGTGATTTATTATAGCGTTACGGTAAATATCTCCATGTGTTATAGTAACGTAACTATCGTAAATATGTATTCACTTTATTGTAAATTAGTATAAAAATTATCGTAAATAGAGGTGGCTATAGAATAACTTATTCTATAGCCGGCTACTGAATATACTCTCTCTCTCTATATATATATAGCTTGCTACTGCAGCGCTGCAGCTGCGGTACCCCTTCCTACAGCTACCGTTCAATCAACAAAGGAAACCAGCAGCAGGAGTATTGTGGTTGCAAGAGTAGCAGCAGCGAGTAGAGCCATAGCTGAAAATACGGCTGCTGGCCTGGTGCTTCCAAGTCCCAAATGGCCAAAATCTAGGTGATGTCGCTCCCACGCCTCTACTCGCCCTCGCCGCTTCCTCTAGTGACTCCCCTTCATTCATCCTGCACCTCCATGATGGCGAGTTGCAGGGCCCGTTACAACACAATCCAGCAACGTGCCGACAGAGTGTTTGAATAGCTAGCGTAAGCCGCGGGCAATGACGACATGCATATGCTAGAAGAAGAAACTAGCTATGGATCGCTACCAAACGGTTGAGATGCCGAGTGAAGTGGGGCTGCATCTAGACCATGTAGGATCAAGAGCAAAGTTCCTTTTTTTAAGAAAAAAAGAGCAAAGTTCTACCAAACATGACCTAAGTTCTCAAAACATATGCTATCTAGTTTGACTCAGCGTCATACTACAATAAAACTCCATGGTGTGCTGGTGGTGGTGGTGATGCTACCGAAATTTATAGTTCATTTTGGCTTTGTCGTCATAAATCAAACTTCTCTAATTTTTGATCCAGTCTCTATAAACTTCGCTAACTTTTGATCAAGTCTCTAGAAAAAATATTAACATTGATCAACAATACTAAACAAATACATTTTGAAGACATATATATTTCACGTAGAATCTAATGAACTCTTTTGATATGCAATTACTGTTGACATGTTTTTCTTCAAGTTAGTCAAAATTAAGGAGGTTCGATTTTGAGTTTTTTTTTCACGAATGTGTCTGCGACACGTGTTTCATTAAGACGAAGTAGAATAGTTTTACAAGAAGGATCAGTAATCAACAATTACCGAATCCTTCTCCCAGCGCAACAACCATTAGGACTTATTTCATGGCACTTGAATTTGCGACAGAAGCCAGGCACAGACGGACGTCACTAGGCATAGACGTCAAGCCCGTCCACATCAATGGTCAGGCTTGCGGGGTTGATCTCAGCGGAAAACAACGTCTCGATCTCGAGCGCCTCAAACTTGGAGGCGGATAGTGGCTGTAGCAAAAGTAGACTCGTACTTCTGGAGAGAGTATATTCAGTAGCCGGCTATAGAATAAGTTATTCTATAGCCACCTCTATTTACGATAATTTTTATACTAATTTACAATAAAGTGAATACATATTTACGATAGTTACGTTACTATAACACATGGAGATATTTACCGTAACGCTATAATAAATCACATAGTAAGAAGTTACTGTAATCTCGTCAATTAGTATAGTAATTATCGTAACTCAAAGTAGCTACAGAATAAGTTATTCTGTAGCCAGCCACAGAGTAGTAGTTATATATATATATATATATATATATATATATATATATATATATATATATATATATATATATATATATATATATATATATATATAACTACTATCCTATAGCTAGCTACAAAATAACTTACTGTGTAGCCAGACCTAAAAGAGGCGAACCGACCCACCCATCCGCTGGACCGCTCCGAGGCAGCTCACGGTAGTATTGGCTCGGCTCCAAGCCAAAGCGCAGCTGGTCAGCTCCTCCATCTGACGGCTCCCTGCAGATTGAGCCCGGCCCCAGTCCCCCTAATTGCTTCCTTTTAATTATATGCCCTCAGAAATCATGGCACAAAAACTCCGATGCTTGGTGCGTGAGCCGTCGGCGGAACCTAATACTTCTCGCGCTGGAGCACCCAGCAACCCTAATCCCCCAACCTTGATATGGTGTCCTTCGTCACATTCGTCTGACGGTGGCAGACTGCACATCTAGAAGCCCTGAGATGAGCAGCCCATCCAGGCCAACGGAGACACGTACTAGTATGCCATGAGGTGAGTTTATTTGCCTTTGTCTTTATTGGTTCTGTGTAGATTCAATTTTTTAGTATTTCTTCCTGTTTGTCTGATTAGTCGTCAGGAACTATGTAGAATTCTCGTAACTGGAGTCGAATTCTCGTAACTACCATAGTGGACTAGTCGAGTTCTCGTAACTATACCATCGTGGACAGCCAGCCATATATTTCAGGGACTATTCTCGTAACCCCGTAGTCGCGTAGATAGGAAATACGCATGCATGTACTATTTTAGTAGTAAATCAATGAAGCGGTAATCAAGGATTAGAAGTAACTGGCCGTGCCATTATTTGCGGGGACTAAATCGTTTTTAAGATTCTCGTAAAAAATTCTCAAGAATTGATAGCAAGGCATATGTCCTAGTAATTTATATTCAAGGTCATAGATTCTTGTAAATCGTTTATACACTTTTGATAAATCATTGTTTTCAGATTCACAGGATAGATAACAACGTATAAATTCTAGTAAGTCACATTCATTTTTACGTGTTGATGTATATTCTCGTATCATATATATTCTAGTAATAAACAACGTATAAATTCTAGTAAGTCACATTCATTTTTACGTGTTAATGTATATTCTCGTATCATATATTTCTAGTAATTCACATTCAGGATTATCGATTCCTATAAGTCATTTATCAAATTCTCGTAAATCATAGTTATCAAATTTACAAGGATTAAATCATTTATAAAATTCTCGTAAATAAATAATCATAGTTGGAAAATTCATGACAATTGATAGCGAGGCATATTCCCGTAATTCACATACAGGGTCATAGATTCCTGTAAATCATTTATAAAATTCTCGTAAACCATAGTTAACAAATTTTCAGGGATTAAGTTGTTTATAAGATTCTCGTAAATAAATAATTAATCATAGTTGTAAAATTTACAAAAATTCATAGCAACGTGTTGATGTATATTCTCGTAAACCATCTTTACGGCACACGCACACCTTGCATGCACGCTACACTAGCCACTAGCTAGCATACATCGCGGTAATCATGGCTCGAAAATTTGTGGACCTGGCTATTTTTATGCGAATCAGCTGCATGCAACAACCATTCTCGGTTTGCATGCTTGCTCGTCGGTAGTAAATAGGCTCTATCGAGCTGACCGAGCCGAGCCGAGAGGCATGCGGAATTATCAGTCACCTCTGCATGCACCGGGGAGGGCATGGATCGGTGTGTTATTGGGCCTGGCTACGTAATAACTTTATTCTATGGTTGGCTAGGCCTGGCTACGTAATAACTTTATTCTATGGTTGGCTACTATATATATATATATATATATATATATATATATATATATATATATATATATATATATATATATATATATATATATATATATATATATATATATATATAGTAAAAAATGGTAGTGCTAGAGGAGTGATGGTCATATGAGTAGCATAGAGCTGCGTTGTTATTAGGTACTCCTCCGCTTCAAATTATAAGGCATTTTGACTTTTCTAGGTGTATTGTTGTCATTAAATGTATCTAGATATAATGTATATCTAAGTAAAGCCAGAACGTCCTGTAATTTGGAATGAAGGGAGTACCAAATAGGGAGATTTTGTTGGGGGCTGAGGTATATATACACTAGATTATAGAGTGCTTGCTAAATAGGTCTTTGCACTGATGCTCCATTTGGCCGAAGAAGCTCCATTGTCCTATTTAATATATTCTCATTTCAATGGATTTTACTACTATTTATTATCCCGAGATCCGTTAAGCGCATGTCAACTGCAGTTCAAGATGGCCTCGTTCCTCTTTGTGCGTGCCCGGCCACAGACATACTCTTACTATGGCAGGTTTTGTCCGATCGATTTTATTGTTTGTGTGTTGTTTCGTTATGTAATGCGACTTTAACACACGCACTCTTTACAGCCTGTTCGCTGTTTCGTTTTCTGGCCGGTACTGATTTGTATGGCTGATTTGTTATGAGAGAAAAATACTGTTCTATGACTGGCTGATTCTGGCTGATACGAATAAGCAAACAGGCTTGACGTGTGGATATGCTTTCTTGTCTCAACCTTTTCCCTTCTCCGATCCTGATGAGCCAATCGTTTCATCATCTACTCAAACATACACTTGCATCGAACCATACAACTTATTTCGTGGTCACTTGACTCCGTCCGACTTCATATATATCTAATATTAAAGATCTAAAATTTCATCTGCTTTTTTCATCCATCGCCTCATTCTAATACTATTTTCCAATTTAAATGCATAGTTTTTTAGAGTCCTGAATTAGAGGAGTTTGTGATGGAGTTCATCACTACTCCTTTTCTTATTCCTTGTCTTTGATGGGGTTAATGTGTACCCTTCTGCAAAGTTTAAACTATCGAATGCTATAAGTTCTGTGTTTCTAGACAGTGATAAGAGTTGAACACACTACCACACAAATGATTTCGTGAGGCACTGGCCTTAGATTAACGGAGGCGGGCACAATTGGCTGCCGCCTCTGTTAATCGAGGCCAGGGCCCGCGGCGAGCACTCGCCTGCGTTAACGGTTAACAACCGTTAATGCTCCAATAACGGAGGCGGTCGCCTTAAGGCAACCAACTTTGTTAATTGATTAACCGAGGCAGCCACCTTTACGCGCTTGCCTCTGTTAATGGAGCATTAACGGAGGCGGATGACTTAAGTCTCCTATCTCGGTTAATCCATTAACGGAGGCGGTGCTGCTACGACGACCGCCTCCGTTAATGGACGATTAACGGAGGCAGTCGCCCTTATGATGCCCTGCCTCCGTTAATCCCTGCCTATAAAAGGGAGCCCCAACCACCCCCTCTTCTTCCTCCATGAGCTCACCCTCTCTATTTGACGGGGTTTGAGCTCTTGAACTATGAAAATTCACCATTTTTTGTGGGAGGAGTTTTGCTCTTGGATTCCTTGAAGGAGTACACCGTAGGAGGTTGCTATCGCTCCCACATCCTTATTCTGCTCTCTTTTCAAGTTTTGGGTGATCTAGATCTAGATCTAGAACCAGATCTATGGTGGAGGAGAGAGAAAACAGATCTGGTTCTTCATTTGCTTGAATTTCTTTGTAATACTACTATACTTATGTCTTGTTCGCTACGTGTGCAAGGTTAACTGGCATAGAAAGGTCAAAATGGATGTACTGAATATCGAGGCTATCACAGACCTTCATAGATTAGGTGAAAAAGTTTGTTGACACTGCTCGAAAGCATACTCTGAGTGTGAATCGGCAGGGAATCATATGTCCGTGTTCTCATTGCAAGAACAAGCTTGTCCTAGAAGGCGGCGAGGTGCAATCTCACTTGATCAAGTGGGGTTTCGTCAAGGAATACACGGTCTAGAGGTTTCACGGCGAAGCAGATGCGAGTGGCGGTGCATCTGGAGGAAACTTGTTGTCATCGACGGCGGTGAATGCAGACCATGGAGGAGGACCCTCATCATCATCAGCCGGCAGGCACGGCGTTGCTAGCAAGAATGCTGATTTCATCACGATGGATGATTTTGTCGAAGACATTGCTGACGGCGGGGGTGACAGTGATGAGGATGGTGAGCTAGCCTTGTTGGACCTCGAGGATGCAGAGCTTTTTGAGGAATTAGTTAACCGCCTCAACAATGATGACATTCTATTTGGGAGCCCGAGGTGCCTAGAGAATTTCAATGAGATGAAGTAGGCAGCAAAGAATCCGCTCTACAAGGACTGTCCGAAGCAATTGATGGCGCTGCGTTTTGATCTCTAGATGCTGATGCTGAAGGCTCGTTTTGGCTGGTTCGACACTAGCTTCAACGAGTTGTTACGTATCCTTGGTTCCGTGCTTCCAAATGATAACAAAGTGCATGAAAATACTTATCGGGAGAAGAAGCTAGCTGATCCGGCCAATGACGCTGAATCTTCAAAAGATCCATGCTTGCCCTAAGCACTGTATCCTGTACCAGGGCACCCAGTATGCGAGCTTGGAGAGCTGTCCGCACTGCGGCGCGAGTCGATACAAGAGGAATGCTGGGTGTCGCATGGATGTGAACGATGAGGGAGCCTCAGGTGGGCTGAAGAAGAAGGCGACCAAGAAGAGTAGTGCGAAGCAGATCTCGTCTCATGAGGAGGAGGAAGAAGGTTACACGTAGAGGAGAATTCCTGCCCTGTCGATGTGGTACCTGCCCGTGATCGATCGCCTGCGTTGTATATTTGGGAACCCCAAGGATGCCCAGCTGATGTCCTAGCATGCATCTGGTGATCGCATGAAGGACGACGGCAAGCTGCGACACCCTGTCGATGCCTGACAGTTGAAGCATTTCGACGCCACGTTCTCGGAGTTTGGCAATGAGCCGAGGAACGTCAAGTTCACGCTGAGTATTGACGGGATGAATCCGTTCAGTGACCTCAACAACTCGCACAGCACTTGGCCGGTCATCCTTAGCATCTACAACCTACCTCCCTGGCTGTGTCAGAAGCACAAGTACCTTTTGTTGACCATCCTTTATTTCCGGACCGAAGCAGCTCGGCTTTGATATAGATGTGTTCCTGGAGCCACTCAAGGAGGACATGAAGCTACTATGGGAGGAAGGGGTCACCATAATGGATGCATCCCTAAAGAAGAAGTTCACTCTAAAAGCCATCATCTTTGTCACCATCACTGATTACTCTGGTCTATTTTCACTGTCGAGGCAGATCAAAGGGAAGACCGGCTGTGTAGTTTGCCTTGACGGTACCTACTACGCTTACCTTAAGGGATCTAATAAGATGGTGTACATGAGGCATGAGAAATTCCTCGCCAGAGGGCACAAGTACCGATGTAGTGTGATGAATAAGTACTTTGACAACAAGGACAAGCCGCAACCTGCCCCACGACGCAGGAAGAGAGGTAGGGGAAATGGGTGTTTGGCATGGTGAAGGAAAAAGAGGGGAACCCAACAAGGAAGAGAAAGCGAGATAAGATGGAGGAACCACCTGCCGTCGTTGTTCCTTTCAAGAAGAAGTGGAGTTTCTTCAAGTACTTGTTGTACTGGAATGAGCTGGATACGCCCCATGCCATCAATTGCATGCACCTGGAGCGAGATCCGCCACTGTCGTTCTCTACTGGGCTCCATTCTCATAACCCTAGCACCGTCGCCGTTGAGATCCACCGCGCCACCGAGAGCCCTCTTAGTCGTCCTCCTCCGCACGAGGACCTCTCTTCATCGTCCTCCTCCGAGCCAAGGACCTCTATCGCTCTATCGTCCTCCCCCGCCACCATCTTCGTCCTCCCTACGCCCGCGCCAAGGTCCGCCCCTGCGCGTGAGGTCCCTGATGGTGCTTTTGATGAACCCTAGATGCTACTTGCGCGTTGTGATTCCATTTATTCTTTCGATTTTCATTGCTGCCTGTGGTGCCAATTTTCATTGTTGAGCAAATGCCACTGCCTATGGTGCCAATTTTCATTACTTCGTTAATTTTATGATGCTACTGCTTGTGATGCCAATTTTATGATGATGCTAAGCAAATCCCAAATTTTGATTAAGCTATTTGCTACTTCCTCTAGCTGCTGCTTATCTGGTTCTATATCTAGCTGCTGCATGTTGCTGGCTTCATTTCCTATCAACTGGATTTATGGACAAATAGCAACACTAAGTAGTTATCTGACACAGTATATATGAAAGGCAACTTGGGATTTTCTTTCTCGAATCATATTGAAATTCAAGGCTACATATTGATACCATTCTGTGTTCAACAAATCTGATGGCTGATGTATCCCCAAAAGCTGTGTAGAACACATACTAGTAATTAGGTGTTACTAGAATTTTTCTTCTTCGTGAATCTTGACAATTTACAATTGATCAAATTTTTGCAATTTTGAACCTCTAAACTCTGAATGTTGGACTATTAATATACATATACCCTTCTGTGTCAGACTATTTTTCACTATTTTTTTGCACCTTCAGTTTTCAGAAAACTTTTAGGGCAAGTTAGTAACTTTACATTAGGTTCACATATTCCGTATAATTGATTGCAGCAGCACCTTCAATTTTTAGAACTTGTCTGAACTTGCCTGTGATGCACCCTCCATGCTCTTCTTACTGTCTGAACTTGTGTTTTGTCACTGCTTCCCAAGTGATATATGCCTAAACTAGTTACTGCTCTTCTTTTGCCTTCATTTATATGCCTAAACTAGTTATGGCTGCTGCTGAGCTGCTGGCTCTACTTGGCTCAATTAGTTACTTGGCTGCTGGCTCAACTAGTTACTTGCTTATTGTTATGGCACAACTTGCTTACTTGGCTCAACTAGTTACTTTCTTACTGTCTAAACTTGCTTACTTGGCTCAACTAGTTACTTGCTTATTATTATGGCTATACTACCATGACTGCTATACTGCCATACTACCATGACTTGTCTAAATTTGATATGCTGCTACACTACTCCTATACTGTTATACTACTACTCCTATACTACCATGATCTGCTGCTATCCTACTACTCCTACACTACTGCTATACTACTACTCCTCCTATACTACTGTCCTACTACTCCTATACTACTCCTACTGCTAACTAATCCTACTACTCCTCTCTTCTCTCTTCCATAGCTGCTTGCTGCTGCTCTTCTTTTTTCTTGTTGCTGGCTGCTGCTCTTCTCTCTTCCCTAGCTGCTGGCTGGCTGCTGCTCTTCTTGTCAATAACCCCACCTCTAGTGACTCTATGGCTGCTTAAAACACTAGTTTGAACTTGTTTGTCTTCTATGGCATATGCAATGATGAATTCACATTTATGTCCCTCTTCTAAATTCTAATAATGTGCTGAGGCAGTGGCATATGCAATGATGTGAACTCTGTTATGCTGAGGCAGCGGCTATGATGATCAAATGCCCCCTACTTGTAAGTTGCTAAACTAGGATGGCATGTATACCATATACAAGTAACCGTTTTAGAAGTGATGTGATGAGAATGGGGCAAATCCGAGCCAACTATATATATGTAATTTTTTATTCAATAATTTTGTAATTTACTTTTTCTTTACTATTGATCGAAGAAATTCGTGTACTTTTCTTCTATTTTTGTACTTTTCTTCTATATATATGTACTTTCTTCTATTTTTGTATCCCAAGTCCCAATGTAATTGAAAAATATGTAATTGGAGATTGGAGATGAATATAATGATTACATGGTGTTTATGAATATAATGATTACTTTTGTATATGGTTTCTAATTCATGTTCGCTAATTGGAGCTCATGTCCATATAACTAAGCCATATATCTATCTAGCTCTCTTAATCATAGCTTTCGATGGTGAGCGAACCGGAGAACAACTTGCCTATCAAAGAATGGCACACGCTTAGCCCTGGTGCGAGTGACCATAACTCAGATGAAAGTGTCTCGTACGAGACCAAGGAGCTAACACCGAGGCCGCAGAAGAGACCTCATAGAGAGGAGTAGTAGGATTAGTTAGCAGTAGGAGTAGTATAGGAGTAGTAGGACAGTAGTATAGGAGGAGTAGTAGTATAGCAGTAGTGTAGGAGTAGTAGGATAGCAGCAGATCATGGTAGTATAGGAGTAGTAGTATAACAGTATAGGAGTAGTGTAGCAGCATATCAAATTTAGACAAGTCATGGTAGTATGGCAGTATAGCAGTCATGGTAGTATAGCCATAATAATAAGCAAGTAACTAGTTGAGCCAAGTAAGCAAGTTTAGACAGTAAGAAAGTAACTAGTTGAGCCAAGTAAGCAAGTTGTGCCATAACAATAAGCAAGTAACTAGTTGAGCCAGCAGCCAAGTAACTAATTGAGCCAAGTAGAGCCAGCAGCTCAGCAGCAGCCATAACTAGTTTAGGCATATAAATGAAGGCAAAAGAAGAGCAGTAACTAGTTTAGGCATATATCACTTGGGAAGCAGTGACAAAACACAAGTTCAGACAGTAAGAAGAGCATGGAGGGTGCATCACAGGCAAGTTCAGACAAGTTCTAAAAATTGAAGGTGCTGCTGCAATCAATTATACGGAATATGTGAACCTAATGTAAAGTTACTAACTTGCCCTAAAAGTTTTCTGAAAACTGAAGGTGCAAAAAAATAGTGAAAAATAGTCTGACACAGAAGGGTATATGTATATTAATAGTCCAACATTCAGAGTTTAGAGGTTCAAAATTGCAAAAATTTGATCAATTGTAAATTGTCAAGATTCACGAAGAAGAAAAATTCTAGTAACACCTAATTACTAGTATGTGTTCTACACAGCTTTTGGGGATACATCAGCCATCAGATTTGTTGAACACAGAATGGTATCAATATGTAGCCTTGAATTTCAATATGATTCGAGAAAGAAAATCCCAAGTTGCCTTTCATATATACTGTGTCAGATAACTACTTAGTGTTGCTATTTGTCCATAAATCCAGTTGATAGGAAATGAAGCCAGCAACATGCAGCAGCTAGATATAGAACCAGATAAGCAGCAGCTAGAGGAAGTAGCAAATAGCTTAATCAAAATTTGGGATTTGCTTAGCATCATCATAAAATTGGCATCACAAGCAGTAGCATCATAAAATTAACGAAGTAATGAAAATTGGCACCATAGGCAGTGGCATTTGCTCAACAATGAAAATTGGCACCACAGGCAGCAATGAAAATCGAAAGAATAAATGGAATCACAACGCGCAAGTAGCATCTAGGGTTCATCAAAAGCACCATCAGGGACCTCACGCGCAGGGGCGGACCTTGGCGCGGGCGTAGGGAGGACGAAGATGGTGGCGGGGGAGGACGATAGAGCGATAGAGGTCCTTGGCTCGGAGGAGGACGATGAAGAGAGGTCCTCGTGCGGAGGAGGACGACTAAGAGGGCTCTCGGTGGCGCGGTGGATCTCAACGGCGACGGTGCTAGGGTTATGAGAATGGAGCCCAGTAGAGAACGACAGTGGCGGATCTCGCTCCAGGTGCATGCAATTGATGGCATGGGGCGTATCCAGCTCATTCCAGTACAACAAGTACTTGAAGAAACTCCACTTCTTCTTGAAAGGAACAACGACGGCAGGTGGTTCCTCCATCTTATCTCGCTTTCTCTTCCTTGTTGGGTTCCCCTCTTTTTCCTTCACCATGCCAAACACCCATTTCCCCTACCTCTCTTCCTGCGTCGTGGGGCAGGTTGCGGCTTGTCCTTGTTGTCAAAGTACTTATTCATCACACTACATCGGTACTTGTGCCCTCTGGCGAGGAATTTCTCATGCCTCATGTACACCATCTTATTAGATCCCTTAAGGTAAGCGTAGTAGGTACCGTCAAGGCAAACTACACAGCCGGTCTTCCCTTTGATCTGCCTCGACAGTGAAAATAGACCAGAGTAATCAGTGATGGTGACAAAGATGATGGCTTTTAGAGTGAACTTCTTCTTTAGGGATGCATCCATTATGGTGACCCCTTCCTCCCATAGTAGCTTCATGTCCTCCTTGAGTGGCTCCAGGAACACATCTATATCAAAGCCGAGCTGCTTCGGTCCGGAAATAAAGGATGGTCAACAAAAGGTACTTGTGCTTCTGACACAGCCAGGGAGGTAGGTTGTAGATGCTAAGGATGACCGGCCAAGTGCTGTGCGAGTTGTTGAGGTCACTGAACGGATTCATCCCGTCAATACTCAGCGTGAACTTGACGTTCCTCGGCTCATTGCCAAACTCCGAGAACGTGGCGTCGAAATGCTTCAACTGTCAGGCATCGACAGGGTGTCGCAGCTTGCCGTCGTCCTTCATGCGATCACCAGATGCATGCTAGGACATCAGCTGGGCATCCTTGGGGTTCCCAAATATACAACGCAGGCGATCGATCACGGGCAGGTACCACATCGACAGGGCAGGAATTCTCCTCTACGTGTAACCTTCTTCCTCCTCCTCATGAGACGAGATCTGCTTCGCACTACTCTTCTTGGTCGCCTTCTTCTTCAGCCCACCTGAGGCTCCCTCATCGTTCACATCCATGCGACACCCAGCATTCCTCTTGTATCGACTCGCGCCGCAGTGCGGACAGCTCTCCAAGCTCGCATACTGGGTGCCCTGGTACAGGATACAGTGCTTAGGGCAAGCATGGATCTTTTGAAGATTCAGCGTCATTGGCCGGATCAGCTAGCTTCTTCTCCCGATAAGTATTTTCATGCACTTTGTTATCATTTGGAAGCACGGAACCAAGGATACGTAACAACTCGTTGAAGCTAGTGTCGAACCAGCCAAAACGAGCCTTCAGCATCAGCATCTAGAGATCAAAACGCAGCGCCATCAATTGCTTCGGACAGTCCTTGTAGAGCGGATTCTTTGCTGCCTACTTCATCTCATTGAAATTCTCTAGGCACCTCGGGCTCCCAAA
>JAHUYU010002364.1:0-10018 GCA_030439765.1 Tripidium arundinaceum | reverse complement strand
CATTTGAAGTTGTCTGGGCCGAGCGGCACTACCGCGACTTAAAATGGACTGTTGGGGTCTGAGGGGCATTTCATCTCTCCCTCACCCCCTCCAACGGTCATCTCGACCATTCAACGCACGAAAGCAACCAGAGCACCTCTCTTCTTCCCCATTGAGGCTCCCAAGCTCTCTCCCTTTGTTTCCTCTCTAAATCTTTGAGAGATTGAGCCTCCAAACTCCATTAGAGAGCTGCTCCAACTGTTCTTCAACTCCTAGAGCACGTGGTTCACGCTCAAGACCGGTGGATTGCATCTTTTACTCTTGGAGCTTTGCTCCTAGCCGGCTAGGCGTTGCCCGGAAGCTTCCAACTCATTGTGCCTGCTCCGGGACGTTGTAATCACTCCATCATCTAGTAAGAAACCCCTCATCTCAAGAGTTCACTCTCTTGACTTGAGAACGAGGACAAGGGTTGCAAAGCCCAAGCCTTTGTGGATTCCTCAACAACATGGAGGTAGGCAAGGCTTAGTGGCGAGCTGAACCACGGGATAAATCGCTTGTCTCTCGTGTTCTTGCTATTTGTATTGTGCTACACTTGTTTGTTGTTGTTTTTAGGGTTTGGTCCCGATCTACTCACTTGCTCACTTTCGCATTCATCCGGCTGGTGAAATAGGTTCCCCTCTACCCCAGAAACCTCAGGAATTTTGCCGATCTAAATGCCATTGGGTAGTTTTTAAACTGTGGTAATTTCATGTCTGTACGAGCGGCAGTGCCGCGCCTGCATGTGATAGAAATTTTTAAGTGTTGTTTTGACAGGACTATTCACCCCCCTCTAGGCCAACAGGGATCCTTTCACCTATCACAACACAGGGTAGTGCAGCACGGTGCAACACCGTGCTACTCACCGAGCTCTGGAGTGCACGCAAGGCCCGCGCCACATGTCCACGTCCAAAGGCATTAGCGGCACCGTGAAACATGATCGTGCGAGGAAATGGGAGTAAGTTTGAAGGAACCTGAATGCAAGCAAATCAACAAAAGGGTCCAAAAAAAGGCGGCATCTGCGATCCAGATCTCAATGGGCAGAGTAGATAGAGAAGACGAGTCACTGTTCTGATGGCAGCCTGCCCATGCACTGTTCTGTTGGGTTAGCATAGCAATCATCAGGGAGAGCGTCACACGCACGCGCGTACGGCGAGGGAGGGAGGGGCACCACCTGCACACTGTTCTGATGCCGTGACATGACTGATGGGCCATGGCGCGGAGAGGACTTGTTATGGACCTGATCATGACATGTTGCTTATCATACTCATCATGAGCATCATATGCAGTTTAATGTCAATTTGGAAATCAACTTGTGCAAAAAACTGAACAGAAACTGCTCACTGTTGGTTTTGGTGGAGTGTCCATCATAGTTGACGGAGTGTCCGTCAAGCCAATTGCACAGACTGACAGAAGTCAGGCTCTGTCAGTGCACTTCGAGTCTCGGCGGAGTGTCTGCCAACCCATCCCATGCAGCAGAATGAGGTGTCACCTTACCAATCCTTTTGGCCCCACACACCACACACCTGTCCATTTCGTGGGCAAAAAACAAAAAATAAAACCAAACCAAAGACCTCAGCCAGCTCTCCCACTCACTCTCACACTCCCTCTCTCTCTAGTTCTTGCTCTCTCTCTCTACTCTCTCTCACACTCTCAAGCAAGACAGAGGAAGAAGGGAAGAGGAAGGAGAAGGGATTGGGGGATGCTATATCTACTCACCACCATGAAGATCACCTAGGAGCCTGAGCACCACAAGGCGTGGGGGTTGGAAGAGGGAGGAGCCCTCTCATCCTCACCATTTGGAGCTACGAGGAGGAGAAGGCAAGAAGAGAAGAGGAGCTCGAGCCACCAAGGGGGAGATCCAGCTTCTCCATCATCTTGAGAAGCTTGAAACCTTCTTTTGCTGTCCTTGGTAAGGATCAAATCGAGCCAAGCACCATTTCTTGCTTCTCATGAGCACAAACCTAGAAATAGTCAAAATGTGACCTAGAGCACGTTTGCACACAATGTAGCTAGAATCACTTGGCTATGTATGCTCTATAAGATGCTAGGAAGCTGCCATGAAGATGGATTAGACATGCAAGCACCCTAGCCCGACCTTTACATCTTGAAATGTATGAACACAACATTGCCCAGTATATGGCAGGAGCATTAATTGCGATAAGAGAATTTTAGAATAAATATATATTTGATTCCAAAATTGGGGGGCATGTGTTTACACTAGTTTTTGGAATGGTACGCGGGATTCCAAAGTTTGGAAAGGGCGTCTGAAAACCTTGTTGCCTGCGGAATCAGCTCGTGCAGGTCAGGATCGGAATAGGCTAAGATGTGTCCAGAAGACTATGACATCAGTTTGAGCGTGAAGTAGCTAGAATCTGCTGATTTGTAAAGCTGAAGCGCTAACAGCATCGGCTAAAAAACGTGAAGGAGTTGGACTCTGCTAGAAAGGGAAGCATGGAGTCTAATTTATCTAAATTAAAGTAGTTTTCTTGTCATTCAAGAGTTGTAAAGTCTTATTCAACTAAGACTCGTGTCAGGCCCAGGATATAAATATGGACCCCGGCTATTGTAATAAAGAAAATCACACATCAATATACAACTTTTCTTCAGCTTTCACGCTATTGCATTAGGAGTAGGAGTAACGTAGATCTCGGTGAGTAACGTAGATCTCGGTGAGTTCTTCGGTTAGCAGGGCTGCATCGGTTTTTGATCTCCGGCTTGCTTGTGAGTACCGTCACGACTTTTACCTTACCTCGTATGGCTGCATCGTTCGATCTCTTGCTTGATTTGGTATAAGTTAGTTATCGATTATTATCTAATCTTGTAAGGCTGCTTCTTTTGATCTCTTGCTAGATTTGGTATTAATCATAGTTATCGATCTTACTACATCCAGCATCTTGTTAGACTTAGTAAAATCACCAGTTATCGCACTGAGATTAAGATTTAATCGGCTCATATCATATTTAATCTGTCGTCTTACTATTTATCACGTTTATCTCATCCTTGACGTCAGATTCGTTTCATCGGCTGTTTAGATCTTAATCTTAGTCTTTCATAGCGTATTTTCAATACTCTGTTTTACTATAAATAGATCTATTGGCGTGTTGGTATTGATGTAGCGCCCTGCTAACGCTGCATCGCTTCGAACTGTTTGGTGGTGACGTTAGGTTAAATCTTGCTAGTTAATAGATTTGTTTATGGATAAACAGGAGATTGTTTGTATGCTATGCTGCATCGGCTCGATAGCCGATAGCCCATGCTTCATATCTTAATCCTGATTCATATAATGTGTTTTCAATAATTTATTTAACTATGAATAGATTTATTAGTTTGACGGTTCTGGTTTATCGCCCTGTTGCCAACGCTGTCTCAGTTTGATCCGATTGTTAATGACAATAGATTACATCTATTAAATTTATAGATTTATTTATAGGGAAATAAATGATGGTTCACACATTATTTTGAGGATGGTGTATATACTATACTCCATTGGCTTTATAGCCAATTGTCTATGCTTTCACGATTTATCCCGTTTTATGCTCATCGGCTTTACTGTTCATATTGCTCACTGTTTATATTCTGTTTAGCCGATGATTTTTATTTACAATGTTTTATGTTATCAAATTGCTGGATATCGCTCTGTAGCCGATAGCTTTATCCCATTGGCTCTTTAGACATACATTGGAACTGTCAAACCCGACATGTTTCGCCTTAAATTACTGATTATCTTTTCCTTGTTAATTACAGGTCAAATTGACTGGCACGCCCGTGATCCCTAAAATCGACTTGTCCTGCACTGGAGTTAAATAGATCTGCCAGGCTTGTCATTGTGCCAGGCGCAGTGATCAAATTTCTACGTCGACACGAACACATACCAGGTTCCCGGGTTATGGTTGACCGAGAAGACAAGTACCTCTCTTTTCCCTGAGTTGTTGGGCCTACACCGGTTGATTAGGCACGAGAAGGGGGATGGTAGAGGGTCACAGTGACCCCTTTGCGGCTGGGCCGTAGTTTTGGGCTGGGCTCTCCTGGTTGTCCGGGTAGGTTTTAGGATTGGTTGCAAGCTTGGGCCGACGGCTCGGGTGGGCGGGGCGTTTGGGCTTACCTAGCTAGATGTAAATTGATTGCAATCGCCGCAAGTACCCTCGGATATGGATACCTTGTCCATCGCACCAATGTCGTAGTAATAACCGAAACATAATGGTGGTGGTTATGAGATTAGAAGATGGATGAAGATGAGATATTCTGATTGCTTACCACATGCTTGAATTCAGTACATGTGCTTACCTAGATGGTTAGATAATGAACCTAACCTGACTGCTAAAAGTTTGAACATAAGGATGCACTGTTAGTAAGCTTCTCTACAAAAACAAAATTAAACAGCTAGCCAAATAGCCCCAGCATATCTTTGAGGGTCGGGAGACTACTCCTACCTAGTCAGGTAAGTCTTGCGGAGTACATTGTGTACTCAGGGTTTTATTCCCCTTGTTGCAGGTAGCAGGTGGATGCTGGAGCTGACTGTTGTGTGTGGATACCTCCTGATGGGCTCAGCGAGGAAATCCTTCCGCTGCGATCGTAGTAGTTTTACTCTTTTACCTGTCTACCTGTGTCTCAATGTTCAAAATTGTTAACTTCTACTGCTTTTGTAAAATGACCTTTCTTCTGCTGCTTTTATAAAATCTGTTTTTGATTTTTTGTAATCATGTGGTGTATGAAATGGTTAAGAATGTTGTAAGCCTCATTCACTTGTTTATGATCCTGATGAAAATGTGGTTGTTCGAGTTCTCTCGTTGGGTGTACTCGACGGACTACCGGGTTTAACTTGGTCTCTTGTGTACTTTGTGTCAAATGGCTAACAAGTACACTTGGGATTAGGTTAAACTGAGTGGTTCTGCCACAGATTAAGCTAGAAACGATGACAAATTACGATATAAATAGCTCAAATGAAACACAAATATTTTGAAACATAGCCATAAAAGAGACTTAAAATACTACTTGTCTGACTTGTTTATCCGTGCTTTCTGAATGACATGCATGTCTCGATATTAACATTTGTCGCCACCTCTATGGTCTGGTCTAATTTACTCTATGCCTACATGTGCATATGAAAAAATTGTCCGCCCCTTGCTTCCACATGAGAAATTAACTGCCAGGCTCCACCTGCATTAGGGGATAATAAAAAATACGAAAAATGAAAATGAAAATCACCTTCCAATAGTAGGGAACTGCCAGGCTCCACCTGCATAAGGGGATAATAAAAAATACGAAAAATAAAAATGAAAACCAGCTTCCAATAATAGGGAACTAGGGATCCAACCTGCCTCCGAGGTACAACAGGATGAGCTTACCACTGAACTACAAAGCCATATTGTTTTTATTAGCAAATAGTTTCAATATATCTTTGTATTTTACTATTAAACGACTGTTGGGCTGGCCCACAGTGTATGCCGTGGCCCACCCGGCATACCCCGTGGGTCCGCCCCTGCTCGCTAGTCGCTACACGGCACACACGCAAGGAGCGTCCCTCATCCCTATCACACAGTGGGTTAGTGCAGCACGACGTAGCACCGTGCTACTCGCCGAGCTTTGGAGTGCGCGCGAGGCCCCCGCCACGTGTCCACACGTGAAGGCATCGGTGGCACCGTGAAACGCGGTCGTGCGAGGAAATGGGAGTAAGTTTTAAGGAACTAGAATCCAAGCAAATCAACAAAAGGGTCTCAAAAAAAGAAAAGAACATGTCACGGTGGAGAAGCTTACAACTGGATCTGGCCAACGATGGTGCGTGCGAGTCAGCGGCATTTGCGAACCAGATCTCAATGGGCGGAGTAGATAGAGAATAGGAGTCACTGTTCTCATGGCAGCCTGCCCATGCACTATTTTGATGGGATAGCATAGCCATCATCTGAGAGAGTGTCACACGCACGCGCGTATGGCGAGGGAGCAAGGGGCACCGCCTGCACACTGTTCTGATCTCGCGACGTGACAGACGTGCCATGGCGCGAATAGGACTGGTCTCGGGGCAGATGAAGAAGAGGTTCGCGCTTGATCGCATGCCCTGCCTACACACCCTCCTCAGTGCCTGTGGCCCCACACGCAACCAAGGGCCACTGCTCAGCCGAAAGCCGTTAGGGCGTGAGCTCATGGCTACCATATGAAATCACAAACCTACCCTGTTCCCCTCGCTAGTCGCTACATGGCACACATGCACGGAGCATCCCTCGTCCCTATCACATCGCGGGGTAGTGGCAGCATGACACAGCACCATGCTACTCACCGAACTCTGGAGTGTGCGCGAGGCCCCCGCCATGTGTTCACGCACGAAGGCATCAGCGGCACTGTCAAACGCGGTCATGTGAGGAAATGGGAGTAAGTTTTAAGGAACCTGAACGCAAGCAAATCAACAAATGGGACCGAAAAAAGAAAAGAACATGTCACGCTGGAGAAGCTTACAGCTGGATCTGGCCAACAGTGGTGCGTGCGAGTGGGCGGCATCTGTGAACCAGATCTCAATGGACGGAGTATATAGAGAAGAGGAATCACTGTTCTGATGGCAGCAAGCCCATGCACTGTTCTGATGGGATAGCATAGCCATCATCAGAGAGAGCGTCACACGCACGCGCGTACGGCGAGGGAGGGAGGGGCACCCCCTGCACACTGTTCTGATGTCGTGACGTGACGGATGGGCCATGGCGCGGAGAGGACTGGTCTCAGGGTAGATGAAGAAGAGGTTCGCGCTCAATCGCACGCCCCACCTACACACCCTCATCAGTGCCTGTAGCCCCACACGCAACCAAGGGCCACTGCTCAGCAGGAAGCCATTAGGGCGTGAGCTCATGGCCAGCATATGAAAGCGCAAACCTACCCTGTTCCCCTTGCTAGTCGCTACATGGCACACACGCACGGAGCCTCCCTCGTCCCTATTGTAAGTGTAATCAAGCCCTATTATGGGTTTTAGTGATAATGACCACGCAATTAGAGGATTAATGAGATTTATCGAGTTGACAAGCAGGTAAAATGACTAGGAGGATAATACATGTGTTGGTGGAGCCCCCAATTGCAAAAGGACGCGGTGATCGACTCAATGCCATTTAAATTCTTTTATGTTTCGAATTTGAGTTTAGGAAAAGCCACACTACAAAGGGGGATACAATGCACAAGCTTCAACGTGTAACCATGTGCTCAAATACCCACCATAAGATCCTCAAACCATAGCCAAGACAGCCAGCTTTGCACTCCTACATTTGAAGTTGTCTGGGCCGAGCGGCACTACCGCGACTTAAAATGACTGTTGGGGTCTGAGGGGCATTTCATCTCTCCCTCACCCCCTCCAACGGTCATCTCGACCATTCAACGCACGAAAGCAACCAGAGCACCTCTCTTCTTCCCCATTGAGGCTCCCAAGTTCTCTCCCTTTGTTTCCTCTCTAAATCTTTGAGAGATTGAGCCTCCAAACTCCATTAGAGAGCTGCTCCAACTGTTCTTCAACTCCTAGAGCACGTGGTTCACGCTCAAGCCGGTGGATTGCATCTTTTACTCTTGGAGCTTTGCTCCTAGCCGGCTAGGCGTTGCCCGGAAGCTTCCAACTCATTGTGCCTGCTCCGGGACGTTTGTAATCACTCCATCATCTAGTAAGAAACCCCTCATCTCAAGAGTTCACTCTCTTGACTTGAGAACGAGGACAAGGGTTGCAAAGCCCAAGCCTTTGTGGATTCCTCAACAACATGGAGGTAGGCAAGGCTTAGTGGCGAGCTGAACCACGGGATAAATCGCTTGTCTCTCGTGTTCTTGCTATTTGTATTGTGCTACACTTGTTTGTTGTTGTTTTTAGGGTTTGGTCCCGATCTACTCACTTGCTCACTTTCGCATTCATCCGGCTGGTGAAATAGGTTCCCCTCTACCCCAGAAACCTCAGGAATTTTGCCGATCTAAATGCCATTGGGTAGTTTTTAAACTGTGGTAATTTCATGTCTGTACGAGCGGCAGTGCCGCGCCTGCATGTGATAGAAATTTTAAGTGTTGTTTTGACAGGACTATTCACCCCCTCTAGGCCAACAGGGATCCTTTCACCTATCACAACACAGGGTAGTGCAGCACGGTGCAACACCGTGCTACTCACCGAGCTCTGGAGTGCACGCAAGGCCCGCGCCACATGTCCACGTCCAAAGGCATTAGCGGCACCGTGAAACATGATCGTGCGAGGAAATGGGAGTAAGTTTGAAGGAACCTGAATGCAAGCAAATCAACAAAAGGGTCCAAAAAAAGGCGGCATCTGCGATCCAGATCTCAATGGGCAGAGTAGATAGAGAAGACGAGTCACTGTTCTGATGGCAGCCTGCCCATGCACTGTTCTGTTGGGTTAGCATAGCAATCATCAGGGAGAGCGTCACACGCACGCGCGTACGGCGAGGGAGGGAGGGGCACCACCTGCACACTGTTCTGATGCCGTGACATGACTGATGGGCCATGGCGCGGAGAGGACTTGTTATGACCTGATCATGACATGTTGCTTATCATACTCATCATGAGCATCATATGCAGTTTAATGTCAATTTGGAAATCAACTTGTGCAAAAAACTGAACAGAAACTGCTCACTGTTGGTTTTGGTGGAGTGTCCATCATAGTTGACGGAGTGTCCGTCAAGCCAATTGCACAGACTGACAGAAGTCAGGCTCTGTCAGTGCACTTCGAGTCTCGGCGGAGTGTCTGCCAACCCATCCCATGCAGCAGAATGAGGTGTCACCTTACCAATCCTTTTGGCCCCACACACCACACACCTGTCCATTTCGTGGGCAACCAAACCAAAGACCTCAGCCAGCTCTCCCACTCACTCTCACACTCCCTCTCTCTCTAGTTCTTGCTCTCTCTCTCTACTCTCTCTCACACTCTCAAGCAAGACAGAGGAAGAAGGGAAGAGGAAGGAGAAGGGATTGGGGGATGCTATATCTACTCACCACCATGAAGATCACCTAGGAGCTGAGCACCACAAGGCGTGGGGGTTGGAAGAGGGAGGAGCCCTCTCATCCTCACCATTTGGAGCTACGAGGAGGAGAAGGCAAGAAGAGAAGAGGAGCTCGAGCCACCAAGGGGGAGATCCAGCTTCTCCATCATCTTGAGAAGCTTGAAACCTTCTTTTGCTGTCCTTGGTAAGGATCAAATCGAGCCAAGCACCATTTCTTGCTTCTCATGAGCACAAACCTAGAAATAGTCAAAATGTGACCTAGAGCACGTTTGCACACAATGTAGCTAGAATCACTTGGCTATGTATGCTCTATAAGATGCTAGGAAGCTGCCATGAAGATGGATTAGACATGCAAGCACCCTAGCCCGACCTTTACATCTTGAAATGTATGAACACAACATTGCCCAGTATATGGCAGAGAGTCCATTAATTCTGGCGGAGCGTCCGTCGATGCTACAGACCGACTAAAAACACTTAGGCAGAGCACTGAGTAATTCCACGGAGTGTCCATCACCACTGGCGGAGTGTCCATGAAATTATTCAACCGAGACAGAGAAGTAGCACTACAGACTTGTCCCCAACGGGAGTCCTCCGTCAAATCTTGTAGAGGGTCTGTCATGAATATTTTTGGGACTATTCCAAACCCGAGAGTAGCCAGTTGGTGGTGGAGCGTCCATCAAGTTTGGCGGAACGTTCCGTGAAAAATCCAACACTTAGAAAACTAAGTACCCTACCGCCCTGGTTGGACAGACTGCCCGTTACCCCACGCGGAACGCTCCGTCCTCGCCACCAGAGAGCAAAACACACTAGAGGCTACAGACTCCAGTTGGCGGAGAGTTCGCGACCACTGGCGGAGTGTCTGTCAGCCATACACAGACTTGATCACAAAAATGCTAGGTCCTAAAATGGATGGAGTGTCCGTGAAGTCCCACAAAGAGTCCGTCGAATTATAAAATTGCAACCCGAGGCTAGCTAGTTTCTATCCAACCTCGACGGAGTGTCTGTGCCTAGTGACGGAGAGTCCATGAGGTCAGGCTTTCACG
>JAHUYU010001741.1:0-14901 GCA_030439765.1 Tripidium arundinaceum | reverse complement strand
AGACGTTGTGATCATTGATTTCATCTCCATCGAGACCTCTAATCTTTCCAACAATTACCATCAATCTATCAAACATCTCCTGTGGTCTTTCTCTATCTATAACCACAAACCGGTTGAGCTTTGCCATCAACAAATCAATCTTGGATTGTCTCACTTTGTCAACCCCTTCATGTGTAATGTGCAAAGTATACCAAATCTCTTTTGCAACCTCCACTCCCATCACTTTGTTGTACTCATCACCACTCAAGGCACTTAGCAACACACTCATGGCTTGAGCATTGAGCTGAATGTTGCAGTATTTGGTTGGAGTTGGTTTTTTGGGATCAACCGGTGGCTCAACACCGTTCTTGACAACCTCCCAAAGCTTCGGATGTAGACCTACAAGATAAGCTTTTCATCAAGTGCTTCCACTTGGCAAAGTTGGTCCCATCAAAATGAGGCAACTTGCCCGTGGGTACGTTGATGAGAGCTCTATGATTAAGGTTAGGCATAGACATAGATGAATAATTAAAGGATACAGATCCATATTCCTTCTTGTTGTTGCCCCCCTTTGTCTTGCTATCTTTCTTGCCACCCTTGGGAGCTTGATAGGAAATGTCATCATCTCCATCTTCGGTGCTACTTGATTCTACTTCACTTGAGGGGGGCCTTTTCCTTGTTTGCTTTCTCCTCCTCTTGCTTCTTCTTCAATTCTTCTCTTCTCTTCTTCTTTTCCCTTTTCAATCTTTGGGCTTCTTTTCTTTGCAATTTTTTAGCCCTTCTTTGCTTCTTCTCATCTTCTTCTTTCTTCTTTGTCTCTCTTCTCTTCTCAACTTTCTTTCTTCTTTCCTCCTTGCTCTTTCACCAGCAGACATCGCAGCGGGTGGGAGAGTAGTGTTACTTGCTGTGGAGCAAGTCTCACTACTGCTACTATCCGTCTCATGCAAATCCACTTCTTTTGTATCAACCTCTTGCGGACGCACTCCGCTGGTTTCTTCCCCTTCCTTAGCCATCACTCACGCGGTTAAGCATCAATCGAGTGACCTGTGCTTTGATATCACTTGTAAGGATCCCTGCTAAACTAGAGGGGAGTGAATAGGCCTGTCAAAACAAAAACTTGAACCCACCGTTAAATCCTGCGCGGCACTGCCGCTCAGTGACCTAGCACTGCCACTCGAGTAGCACTGCTGGGCACTGAGCACTATCCTAGGCATCAGCGCCACTGGGGTCAGATGTGTTTGCCTAGCATCGTTCCTAGCCGAGGCAGTAACCAACACGCCCTGCTTTATCTATCGTTCCTAGAGATGGCAACGGGGAATTCCCCGTCGGGTATAGGTCTCCCATCCCCGTCCCCGCGGGGAAATTTTTTCCCCATCCCTATCCCAGTTAAAGCTCACGGGGGATGTTCTCTCCCCATCCCCGAACCCGAGCGGGAAAAGCATCCCCGATGGGGTCCCTGTCCCCGCATAAACAAGTACTCAAATCAACAATCCAGAAGAAGAAATGTTAACTACAAAACGCATCTTGCAATAGCATGAGATAAGATTTGCTTAGTTTACAAATCACAGCTCCCTTGCTTACCAAAATTGCAAATAAATTGAAAAAATTCTAATAAGTCCACTAGTGCTTGCGTGGAGTGCTTGTGTCAGGCAAGAGCCACCTTCTCGCTTCTGCTGTCCCCAACCAGGATGAGAAACTGTTATAAAAAAAACCAGGATGAGAAACTGGAGTGGAGAGTGGAGACGCAAGATTGATCTTCCTGCAGACCAAAGTACGGCAGCTAGTCTCCTGCGTTGGCGCTAGGAGCACAGCATGCTGCATGCCAAGGGGCAGATGACTCTGGCTCACTGGCTGGGACTCTGGGAGCGTGGCTGTGTGGGGGGATGGCCGGAGCAGACGCATGCTAGTGCTCGCGCGATGGTTGTTGGCATTTCTTAACGTCATTACCAAGATAGATAAACAACCCATCCTAGGTAACGGCGCTAGAAATACTTATTGGTACTTATTAGCATCATCACTATGAATGTAGCATTTCAACCATTCATAGATAATAATGTTAACAAATACACTAATAGTTCAGGCTCAATCCGCAAGCGCACAGATCTATCATTATAGCATTTCACCTAGAGTATTCTAGGTATCGTTATTATATTTTCCCATGGGAAGGCAATAGCTAATCATGGATATTGGATAGCTCAATGTTAATAATATAGCATAATAATCAATTGTTCATCAGGGGTAAATGAAGCATTGATAAATTGGGGATAGTGAAGTTTCACACAGGCATATATGAGCATCTCTATCAGGCGCAACTCAAATCGACCCACCAAGACCCAGCACCTGCTTGAGTATATATGCAAAATCTAACCCTAATCCCTCAGCTCTTCAGTCCCTCAGTCCCCCGCTCGGCCACCCTGCAGCCGCCAGAGCACCAAGCACTGACGCCGCCAGGCCGTGGTTCGCACCATTGTTGGCGGTCACTAACGACATATTTCATATTGCCAACTTGTATGAAAAATGGAGAAAAACACATGTTTTACATGCATATGTCTTTGATATTCACCTAGTTCCACATGTATTGGAAGATTACTGTTTTGCAGGACTTAAGTGTGGAATTAGTGCAAAACTCGGGAAAATGCGCAATCAACAAAGCGTATTTCGCGCAGCCCAAGTTGAAGCATGCAAAGAAGGCCAAATCCACGACGCGAACCAGGGCCAATACCCAACATAGAAGTGATCCAGACCCATCAGGGAGCCCACCAGACAAAGTCGGTGGCGAGAGGCGTCAGCCAGGGGGCGACTGACCCCCTGGTGCGGCCGCCCCCCTGGTGGCGCATCTCGGGCCCATCTTTCGCATGTCGGTTCCTATAGCGGTGTTAAAGGCGGTTCCATGGGTTACCAAGAATATTCGTCCACGAACCGACCTCTAGGCACTATATAATGCAGTCATGTTCTCCTCTGTAAATCAAGTTTCACACAGAAGTCACACACACAAGTTTCACAAGTTACATTACCAAGCCAAACAACTCCAGAGCTCTCTAGTTTTAGTTTATCCTTTTAGTTGTAGTTTAGATCTAGAGCAGAGCTTCAAGTTGTAAAGAGGAGAAGAACATCTTGGCTGTTCTTGGTATGAATAAATCTAGTTCTAGTTCCATTTTGTTCTTGTTCTCTACTTATATTTATAGTATTGTTCTTGAATTAGAGCTAAGTTCTTCATTCATGTTCTTCGTATTAGAACTAGTTCTTAGTTCAAGTATGTTGATCATGATGATTAGAGCTTTGATCTTAACTAAACATATAGTTAGTGTAGTCATGTTTAGACTAATGTCTGGATGGTGGTTTATCAAGTCTTCGGGCTCGCATATGTTCTCGACCTGGGGGGACATATGTGGTTTTCGTGTATGCAAGTGTGGTACTTGGATACAAGGGAACGGGTAATTGCAGTTCGTACTCCACGGTAGTGGGGTAGGCGGCAGGTGATGACAGCCCTGTCCGTCCCTCGTATTCCCCCACGTTCGGGTATGGTGTAGGAGTCTAAAGCGATGCGGGGAGCTGACAGACCAGACCTTAGGCATTCTCCCGATCCATCTAGATGTTAATCTAACCATGTTTATATTAATTGTATGACTTGCTAGAATTCTTGACAATAACTGTAATAGATTGTTCTAGTTAGGTTTATTCTTTTATTCAATTATCTTTCTTTACGCCTGATAGAGATGCTCATATATGCCTGTGTGAAACTTCACTATCCCCAATTTATCAATGCTTCATTTACCCCTGATGAACAATTGATTATTATGCTATATTATTAACATTGAGCTATCCAATATCCATGATTAGCTATTGCCTTCCCATGGGAAAATATAAATAACGATACCTAGAATACTCTAGGTGAAATGCTATAATGATAGATCTGTGCGCTTGCGGATTGAGCCTGAACTATTAGTGTATTTGTTAACATTATTATCTATGAATGGTTGAAATGCTACATTCATAGTGATGATGCTAATAAGTACCAATAAGTATTTCTAGCGCCGTTACCTAGGATGGGTTGTTTATCTATCTTGGTAATGACGTTAAGAAATGCCAACAACCATCGCGCGAGCACTAGCATGCGTCTGCTCCGGCCATCCCCCCACACAGCCACGCTCCCAGAGTCCCAGCCAGTGAGCCAGAGTCATCTGCCCCTTGGCATGCAGCATGCTGTGCTCCTAGCGCCAACGCAGGAGACTAGCTGCCGTACTTTGGTCTGCAGGAAGATCAATCTTGCGTCTCCACTCTCCACTCCAGTTTCTCATCCTGGTTTTTTTTATAACAGTTTCTCATCCTGGTTGGGGACAGCAGAAGCGAGAAGGTGGCTCTTGCCTGACACAAGCACTCCACGCAAGCACTAGTGGACTTATTAGAATTTTTTCAATTTATTTGCAATTTTGGTAAGCAAGGGAGCTGTGATTTGTAAACTAAGCAAATCTTATCTCATGCTATTGCAAGATGCGTTTTGTAGTTAACATTTCTTCTTCTGGATTGTTGATTTGAGTACTTGTTTATGCGGGGACAGGGACCCCATCGGGGATGCTTTTCCCGCTCGGGTTCGGGGATGGGGAGAGAACATCCCCCGTGAGCTTTAACTGGGATAGGGATGGGGAAAAAATTTCCCCGCGGGGACGGGGATGGGAGACCTATACCCGACGGGGAATTCCCCGTTGCCATCTCTAGGAACGATAGATAAAGCAGGGCGTGTTGGTTACTGCCTCGGCTAGGAACGATGCTAGGCAAACACATCTGACCCCAGTGGCGCTGATGCCTAGGATAGTGCTCAGTGCCCAGCAGTGCTACTCGAGTGGCAGTGCTAGGTCACTGAGCGGCAGTGCCGCGCAGGATTTAACGGTGGGTTCAAGTTTTTGTTTTGACAGGCCTATTCACTCCCCTCTAGGTTTAGCAGGGATCCTTACAAGTGATATCAAAGCACAGGTCACTCGATTGATGCTTAACCGCGTGAGTGATGGCTAAGGAAGGGGAAGAAACCAGCGGAGTGCGTCCGCAAGAGGTTGATACAAAAGAAGTGGATTTGCATGAGACGGATAGTAGCAGTAGTGAGACTTGCTCCACAGCAAGTAACACTACTCTCCCACCCGCTGCGATGTCTGCTGGTGAAAGAGCAAGGAGGAAAGAAGAAAGAAAGTTGAGAAGAGAAGAGAGACAAAGAAAGAAAGAAGAAGATGAGAAGAAGCAAAGAAGGGCTAAAAAATTGCAAAGAAAAGAAGCCCAAAGATTGAAAAGGGAAAAGAAGAAGAGAAGAGAAGAATTGAAGAAGAAGCAAGAGGAGGAGAAAGCAAACAAGGAAAAGGCCCCCCTCAAGTGAAGTAGAATCAAGTAGCACCGAAGATGGAGATGATGACATTTCCTATCAAGCTCCCAAGGGTGGCAAGAAAGATAGCAAGACAAAGGGGGGCAACAACAAGAAGGAATATGGATCTGTATCCTTTAATTATTCATCTATGTCTATGCCTAACCTTAATCATAGAGCTCTCATCAACGTACCCACGGGCAAGTTGCCTCATTTTGATGGGACCAACTTTGCCAAGTGGAAGCACTTGATGAAAAGCTTATCTTGTAGGTCTACATCCGAAGCTTTGGGAGGTTGTCAAGAACGGTGTTGAGCCACCGGTTGATCCCAAAAAACCAACTCCAACCAAATACTGCAACATTCAGCTCAATGCTCAAGCCATGAGTGTGTTGCTAAGTGCCTTGAGTGGTGATGAGTACAACAAAGTGATGGGAGTGGAGGTTGCAAAAGAGATTTGGTATACTTTGCACATTACACATGAAGGGGTTGACAAAGTGAGACAATCCAAGATTGATTTGTTGATGGCAAAGCTCAACCGGTTTGTGGTTATAGATAGAGAAAGACCACAGGAGATGTTTGATAGATTGATGGTAATTGTTGGAAAGATTAGAGGTCTCGATGGAGATGAAATCAATGATCACAATGTAGTCAAGATTATGTTAGAAGCTTACTCATCAAGAAATGAGACCGTTGTGACATTGATTAGAGACAAGAAGTTTGAGCACTTCACACCAAGTGATGTGCTTGGAAGGATTTTGACCTTTGACATGCAAAGAGAGGAAGCACTTGAGCGAAGAAAGCTTAGTGAGTTGCAAGCAAGGTTGGATGGCATGAAAATCAAGGATGTTGCTCTCAAGGCCAACAAATCAACCAAGCAACCCTCTACTAGCAAGTCCAAGTCCAACAAGCAAGCATCATCTAGCAAGCCCGAGGCACCAAAGCAAGTCAAGGAAGAAATAGAGACAACATCGTCATCAAGTGAAGATGAAAGCGATGGTGAGCAATATGAAGAAATTAGTGATGTTGCTCGCTTTATCAGAAGGTACTGCAAGGGGATAAAGAAGGAAGGCTACAAGGTAGTGAAGAGAAGGTTCCAAAACAAGAAGAAGAGAACATGCTACAATTGTGGGAGCACCAAACACTTTGTTGCCCATTGTCCATATGAGAAGAAAGATAGTGTCACAGAACCACCCAATTTATATAAGATCAAGTATGACTGCCCCTGCTAAGAACGTTGGCACGCGCATACCATCACTTATATAAACCCGGTAGTCCATCGAGTGTCACAAAAGACCTCGATTAAGCCACATCACAACCAAGACCATACTTGATTAAGCAAATACATATCACATACACGGAGTTTGCGGCGGAAATAATATTATAATACTGAGTTCAGAACTGATTAGAGAAAACAACATAGCTTTGAAATGCTTACAATAACATAAGTTCGAAATATAAAGCAAGCTCGGATGACACCCTCCAACAAAAGCATAGATGAAAAGCATATACGGAGCAGCCGAGCCCACGGCACTTAGTCACCACCTTTAGCAGACCGAGGACTTCACCTGCAATAGGGTAGGATACAACCTTGAGTACTCGAATGTACTTAGCTAGACTTACTTGATAGGAGGAAAAATAAAATGAGTCTAAGGATATGTAAGGTTTATTTGGTGGAGCTAGCTGGATAGCATAAACTTTTGCAAAAGAGCTCACTAACATACGTCCTTACTTTCAATATTTTAGCATCAAGTTCAGTGAAGCTAATTAGAGCTAAATTTGCATCTATCCTGAAGCAATCTATTGATTAGTAAGCATCACAGTAGTAACCATATCCAGTTTATCATAATCAACATAACCATCTTGTTCCATAGAATATTACTACGATGCTGGAGCAAGGGTAAGTTTCTCACTATCCGGGAGAGACGGCAATTCGAATCGATTACATACAGCTGGGTAAAGCCCGTATCACATGCCCGCACGAGTTTACACATCACCAGTGCGAGTCACCGTTCACTCTATTCTGTGGTGAGTTTGGATCGTTTCGCAGAACTCATGATCCTGCATCCTCGCATGAATTCCCCGTAGCCCATAGCAAACATGGTCTTGGACCAGTCCCCTTCCTTCAATACTCTCCTCCTAGCAATGCTAACTGTTCAGTATTCTTAGCCCGGACGAGCTAATTGGTTTCACGATCGGAACGAGTTATCCGGTCGTTATGTAAAGGTATGTTCAATCTCAACCAAGGTCCAGACAACGAAGCAGTCCTTAATTGACACAGGCGGGATCTAGTATGTTGATGATGGTTGTAGGCTTGGCCTGTTTCTTTGATCCCGCCTGTGTCAATTAAGGACTGCTTCGTTGTCTGGACCTTGGTTGAGATTGAACATACCTTTACATAACGACCGGATAACTCGTTCCGATCGTGAAACCAATTAGCTCGTCCGGGCTAAGAATACTGAACAGTTAGCATTGCTAGGAGGAGAGTATTGAAGGAAGGGGACTGGTCCAAGACCATGTTTGCTATGGGCTACGGGGAATTCATGCGAGGATGCAGGATCATGAGTTCTGCGAAACGATCCAAACTCACCACAGAATAGAGTGAACGGTGACTCGCACTGGTGATGTGTAAACTCGTGCGGGCATGTGATACGGGCTTTACCCAGCTGTATGTAATCGATTCGAATTGCCGTCTCTCCCGGATAGTGAGAAACTTACCCTTGCTCCAGCATCGTAGTAATATTCTATGGAACAAGATGGTTATGTTGATTATGATAAACTGGATATGGTTACTACTGTGATGCTTACTAATCAATAGATTGCTTCAGGATAGATGCAAATTTAGCTCTAATTAGCTTCACTGAACTTGATGCTAAAATATTGAAAGTAAGGACGTATGTTAGTGAGCTCTTTTGCAAAAGTTTATGCTATCCAGCTAGCTCCACCAAATAAACCTTACATATCCTTAGACTCATTTTATTTTTCCTCCTATCAAGTAAGTCTAGCTAAGTACATTCGAGTACTCAAGGTTGTATCCTACCCTATTGCAGGTGAAGTCCTCGGTCTGCTAAAGGTGGTGACTAAGTGCCGGTGGGCTCGGCTGCTCCGTATATGCTTTTCATCTATGCTTTTGTTGGAGGGTGTCATCCGAGCTTGCTTTATATTTCGAACTTATGTTATTGTAAGCATTTCAAAGCTATGTTGTTTTCTCTAATCAGTTCTGAACTCAGTATTATAATATTATTTCCGCCGCAAACTCCGTGTATGTGATATGTATTTGCTTAATCAAGTATGGTCTTGGTTGTGATGTGGCTTAATCGAGGTCTTTTGTGACACTCGATGGACTACCGGGTTTATATAAGTGATGGTATGCGCGTGCCAACGTTCTTAGCAGGGGCAGTCATACTTGATCTTATATAAATTGGGTGGTTCTGTGACACTATCTTTCTTCTCATATGGACAATGGGCAACAAAGTGTTTGGTGCTCCCACAATTGTAGCATGTTCTCTTCTTCTTGTTTTGGAACCTTCTCTTCACTACCTTGTAGCCTTCCTTCTTTATCCCCTTGCAGTACCTTCTGATAAAGCGAGCAACATCACTAATTTCTTCATATTGCTCACCATCGCTTTCATCTTCACTTGATGACGATGTTGTCTCTATTTCTTCCTTGACTTGCTTTGGTGCCTCGGGCTTGCTAGATGATGCTTGCTTGTTGGACTTGGACTTGCTAGTAGAGGGTTGCTTGGTTGATTTGTTGGCCTTGAGAGCAACATCCTTGATTTTCATGCCATCCAACCTTGCTTGCAACTCACTAAGCTTTCTTCGCTCAAGTGCTTCCTCTCTTTGCATGTCAAAGGTCAAAATCCTTCCAAGCACATCACTTGGTGTGAAGTGCTCAAACTTCTTGTCTCTAATCAATGTCACAACGGTCTCATTTCTTGATGAGTAAGCTTCTAACATAATCTTGACTACATTGTGATCATTGATTTCATCTCCATCGAGACCTCTAATCTTTCCAACAATTACCATCAATCTATCAAACATCTCCTGTGGTCTTTCTCTATCTATAACCACAAACCGGTTGAGCTTTGCCATCAACAAATCAATCTTGGATTGTCTCACTTTGTCAACCCCTTCATGTGTAATGTGCAAAGTATACCAAATCTCTTTTGCAACCTCCACTCCCATCACTTTGTTGTACTCATCACCACTCAAGGCACTTAGCAACACACTCATGGCTTGAGCATTGAGCTGAATGTTGCAGTATTTGGTTGGAGTTGGTTTTTTGGGATCAACCGGTGGCTCAACACCGTTCTTGACAACCTCCCAAAGCTTCGGATGTAGACCTACAAGATAAGCTTTTCATCAAGTGCTTCCACTTGGCAAAGTTGGTCCCATCAAAATGAGGCAACTTGCCCGTGGGTACGTTGATGAGAGCTCTATGATTAAGGTTAGGCATAGACATAGATGAATAATTAAAGGATACAGATCCATATTCCTTCTTGTTGTTGCCCCCCTTTGTCTTGCTATCTTTCTTGCCACCCTTGGGAGCTTGATAGGAAATGTCATCATCTCCATCTTCGGTGCTACTTGATTCTACTTCACTTGAGGGGGGCCTTTTCCTTGTTTGCTTTCTCCTCCTCTTGCTTCTTCTTCAATTCTTCTCTTCTCTTCTTCTTTTCCCTTTTCAATCTTTGGGCTTCTTTTCTTTGCAATTTTTTAGCCCTTCTTTGCTTCTTCTCATCTTCTTCTTTCTTTCTTTGTCTCTCTTCTCTTCTCAACTTTCTTTCTTCTTTCCTCCTTGCTCTTTCACCAGCAGACATCGCAGCGGGTGGGAGAGTAGTGTTACTTGCTGTGGAGCAAGTCTCACTACTGCTACTATCCGTCTCATGCAAATCCACTTCTTTTGTATCAACCTCTTGCGGACGCACTCCGCTGGTTTCTTCCCCTTCCTTAGCCATCACTCACGCGGTTAAGCATCAATCGAGTGACCTGTGCTTTGATATCACTTGTAAGGATCCCTGCTAAACCTAGAGGGGAGTGAATAGGCCTGTCAAAACAAAAACTTGAACCCACCGTTAAATCCTGCGCGGCACTGCCGCTCAGTGACCTAGCACTGCCACTCGAGTAGCACTGCTGGGCACTGAGCACTATCCTAGGCATCAGCGCCACTGGGGTCAGATGTGTTTGCCTAGCATCGTTCCTAGCCGAGGCAGTAACCAACACGCCCTGCTTTATCTATCGTTCCTAGAGATGGCAACGGGGAATTCCCCGTCGGGTATAGGTCTCCCATCCCCGTCCCCGCGGGGAAATTTTTTCCCCATCCCTATCCCAGTTAAAGCTCACGGGGATGTTCTCTCCCCATCCCCGAACCCGAGCGGGAAAACAGACATTCCACGATGGGGTCCCTGTCCCCGCATAAACAAGTACTCAAATCAACAATCCAGAAGAAGAAATGTTAACTACAAAACGCATCTTGCAATAGCATGAGATAAGATTTGCTTAGTTTACAAATCACAGCTCCCTTGCTTACCAAAATTGCAAATAAATTGAAAAAATTCTAATAAGTCCACTAGTGCTTGCGTGGAGTGCTTGTGTCAGGCAAGAGCCACCTTCTCGCTTCTGCTGTCCCCAACCAGGATGAGAAACTGTTATAAAAAAAACCAGGATGAGAAACTGGAGTGGAGAGTGGAGACGCAAGATTGATCTTCCTGCAGACCAAAGTACGGCAGCTAGTCTCCTGCGTTGGCGCTAGGAGCACAGCATGCTGCATGCCAAGGGGCAGATGACTCTGGCTCACTGGCTGGGACTCTGGGAGCGTGGCTGTGTGGGGGGATGGCCGGAGCAGACGCATGCTAGTGCTCGCGCGATGGTTGTTGGCATTTCTTAACGTCATTACCAAGATAGATAAACAACCCATCCTAGGTAACGGCGCTAGAAATACTTATTGGTACTTATTAGCATCATCACTATGAATGTAGCATTTCAACCATTCATAGATAATAATGTTAACAAATACACTAATAGTTCAGGCTCAATCCGCAAGCGCACAGATCTATCATTATAGCATTTCACCTAGAGTATTCTAGGTATCGTTATTTATATTTTCCCATGGGAAGGCAATAGCTAATCATGGATATTGGATAGCTCAATGTTAATAATATAGCATAATAATCAATTGTTCATCAGGGGTAAATGAAGCATTGATAAATTGGGGATAGTGAAGTTTCACACAGGCATATATGAGCATCTCTATCAGGCGTAAAGAAAGATAATTGAATAAAAGAATAAACCTAACTAGAACAATCTATTACAGTTATTGTCAAGAATTCTAGCAAGTCATACAATTAATATAAACATGGTTAGATTAACATCTAGATGGATCGGGAGAATGCCTAAGGTCTGGTCTGTCAGCTCCCCGCATCGCTTTAGACTCCTACACCATACCCGAACGTGGGGGAATACGAGGGACGGACAGGGCTGTCATCACCTGCCGCCTACCCCACTACCGTGGAGTACGAACTGCAATTACCCGTTCCCTTGTATCCAAGTACCACACTTGCATACACGAAAACCACATATGTCCCCCCAGGTCGAGAACATATGCGAGCCCGAAGACTTGATAAACCACCATCCAGACATTAGTCTAAACATGTTTATATTAATTGTATGACTTGCTAGAATTCTTGACAATAACTGTAATAGATTGTTCTAGTTAGGTTTATTCTTTTATTCAATTATCTTTCTTTACGCCTGATAGAGATGCTCATATATGCCTGTGTGAAACTTCACTATCCCCAATTTATCAATGCTTCATTTACCCCTGATGAACAATTGATTATTATGCTATATTATTAACATTGAGCTATCCAATATCCATGATTAGCTATTGCCTTCCCATGGGAAAATATAAATAACGATACCTAGAATACTCTAGGTGAAATGCTATAATGATAGATCTGTGCGCTTGCGGATTGAGCCTGAACTATTAGTGTATTTGTTAACATTATTATCTATGAATGGTTGAAATGCTACATTCATAGTGATGATGCTAATAAGTACCAATAAGTATTTCTAGCGCCGTTACCTAGGATGGGTTGTTTATCTATCTTGGTAATGACGTTAAGAAATGCCAACAACCATCGCGCGAGCACTAGCATGCGTCTGCTCCGGCCATCCCCCCACACAGCCACGCTCCCAGAGTCCCAGCCAGTGAGCCAGAGTCATCTGCCCCTTGGCATGCAGCATGCTGTGCTCCTAGCGCCAACGCAGGAGACTAGCTGCCGTACTTTGGTCTGCAGGAAGATCAATCTTGCGTCTCCACTCTCCACTCCAGTTTCTCATCCTGGTTTTTTTTATAACAGTTTCTCATCCTGGTTGGGGACAGCAGAAGCGAGAAGGTGGCTCTTGCCTGACACAAGCACTCCACGCAAGCACTAGTGGACTTATTAGAATTTTTTCAATTTATTTGCAATTTTGGTAAGCAAGGGAGCTGTGATTTGTAAACTAAGCAAATCTTATCTCATGCTATTGCAAGATGCGTTTTGTAGTTAACATTTCTTCTTCTGGATTGTTGATTTGAGTACTTGTTTATGCGGGGACAGGGACCCCATCGGGGATGCTTTTCCCGCTCGGGTTCGGGGATGGGGAGAGAACATCCCCCGTGAGCTTTAACTGGGATAGGGATGGGGAAAAAATTTCCCCGCGGGGACGGGGATGGGAGACCTATACCCGACGGGGAATTCCCCGTTGCCATCTCTAGGAACGATAGATAAAGCAGGGCGTGTTGGTTACTGCCTCGGCTAGGAACGATGCTAGGCAAACACATCTGACCCCAGTGGCGCTGATGCCTAGGATAGTGCTCAGTGCCCAGCAGTGCTACTCGAGTGGCAGTGCTAGGTCACTGAGCGGCAGTGCCGCGCAGGATTTAACGGTGGGTTCAAGTTTTTGTTTTGACAGGCCTATTCACTCCCCTCTAGGTTTAGCAGGGATCCTTACAAGTGATATCAAAGCACAGGTCACTCGATTGATGCTTAACCGCGTGAGTGATGGCTAAGGAAGGGGAAGAAACCAGCGGAGTGCGTCCGCAAGAGGTTGATACAAAAGAAGTGGATTTGCATGAGACGGATAGTAGCAGTAGTGAGACTTGCTCCACAGCAAGTAACACTACTCTCCCACCCGCTGCGATGTCTGCTGGTGAAAGAGCAAGGAGGAAAGAAGAAAGAAAGTTGAGAAGAGAAGAGAGACAAAGAAAGAAAGAAGAAGATGAGAAGAAGCAAAGAAGGGCTAAAAAATTGCAAAGAAAAGAAGCCCAAAGATTGAAAAGGGAAAAGAAGAAGAGAAGAGAAGAATTGAAGAAGAAGCAAGAGGAGGAGAAAGCAAACAAGGAAAAGGCCCCCCTCAAGTGAAGTAGAATCAAGTAGCACCGAAGATGGAGATGATGACATTTCCTATCAAGCTCCCAAGGGTGGCAAGAAAGATAGCAAGACAAAGGGGGGCAACAACAAGAAGGAATATGGATCTGTATCCTTTAATTATTCATCTATGTCTATGCCTAACCTTAATCATAGAGCTCTCATCAACGTACCCACGGGCAAGTTGCCTCATTTTGATGGGACCAACTTTGCCAAGTGGAAGCACTTGATGAAAAGCTTATCTTGTAGGTCTACATCCGAAGCTTTGGGAGGTTGTCAAGAACGGTGTTGAGCCACCGGTTGATCCCAAAAAACCAACTCCAACCAAATACTGCAACATTCAGCTCAATGCTCAAGCCATGAGTGTGTTGCTAAGTGCCTTGAGTGGTGATGAGTACAACAAAGTGATGGGAGTGGAGGTTGCAAAAGAGATTTGGTATACTTTGCACATTACACATGAAGGGGTTGACAAAGTGAGACAATCCAAGATTGATTTGTTGATGGCAAAGCTCAACCGGTTTGTGGTTATAGATAGAGAAAGACCACAGGAGATGTTTGATAGATTGATGGTAATTGTTGGAAAGATTAGAGGTCTCGATGGAGATGAAATCAATGATCACAATGTAGTCAAGATTATGTTAGAAGCTTACTCATCAAGAAATGAGACCGTTGTGACATTGATTAGAGACAAGAAGTTTGAGCACTTCACACCAAGTGATGTGCTTGGAAGGATTTTGACCTTTGACATGCAAAGAGAGGAAGCACTTGAGCGAAGAAAGCTTAGTGAGTTGCAAGCAAGGTTGGATGGCATGAAAATCAAGGATGTTGCTCTCAAGGCCAACAAATCAACCAAGCAACCCTCTACTAGCAAGTCCAAGTCCAACAAGCAAGCATCATCTAGCAAGCCCGAGGCACCAAAGCAAGTCAAGGAAGAAATAGAGACAACATCGTCATCAAGTGAAGATGAAAGCGATGGTGAGCAATATGAAGAAATTAGTGATGTTGCTCGCTTTATCAGAAGGTACTGCAAGGGGATAAAGAAGGAAGGCTACAAGGTAGTGAAGAGAAGGTTCCAAAACAAGAAGAAGAGAACATGCTACAATTGTGGGAGCACCAAACACTTTGTTGCCCATTGTCCATATGAGAAGAAAGATAGTGTCACAG
>JAHUYU010001328.1:0-11625 GCA_030439765.1 Tripidium arundinaceum | reverse complement strand
AGGTGGTCAGCGCTGTCATGTAGTAGAGCGGGAGGCGAAACCAAGGTCGGAGCCCTCGTCAAGAGCTGTTTGAATTTGTCGAGTGCTTCCTGGGCCTCTGTGGTCCACACAAATCGGTCAGTCTTCTTCAGAAGACGGTAAAGGGGGAGACCTCGTTCGCCGAGGCGCGAAATGGAACGGCTGAGCGCTGCAAGGCACCCAGTGATCCACTGCACCCCCTTTATGTTCTGGATCGGGCCCATCCTGTGATGGCAAAAATCTTCTCCAGATTGGCTTTGATACCGCGCTCAGAGACGATTAACCCGAGCAGCATGCCCCTCGGAACCCTAAAGACGCACTTCTCGGGATTAAGCTTGATGCCATTCGCTTGGAGTTTGGCGAAGGTCTTTTCAAGGTCGGCCACTAGCTGGTCGGTCTTCTTGGACTTGACTACGATGTCGTCCACATAGGCCTCGACGGTCTCTCCGATGAGTTCACCGAAACACTTGAGCATGCAACGTTGGTATGTCGCCCCATCGTTCTTCAGACCGAACGGCATAGTGACATAACAATACGATCCGAAGGGGGTGATGAACGAGGTCGTGAGTTGATCGGACTCTTTCATCGCTATCTGGTGGTAGCTAAAATACGCATCAAGGAAGCAGAGGGTTTCGCACCCCGAGGTCGAGTCGACCACTTGATCTATGTGCGGTAAAGGAAACGGATCATTATGACACGCTTTGTTGAGACCAGTGTAATCAACACACATTCTCCATTTCCCACTCTTCTTTTTTACAAGAACGGGGTTGGCTAACCACTCGGGATGATAGACCTCCTTGATGAAACCAGCCGCCAAAAGCTTCGCAACCTCCTCGCCGATTGCCTTGCGCTTCTTCTCATCGAAGCGGCGCAAACGCAGCTTCACCGGCTTGGAGTTCGGTGTTGGCGGTCCTTAACTCCTTTTCCTAACCACCAAACTCTCACAAAAACTCCGCTAAAATGAACACCAAACTTAGAATTAGGGTTTATAACTAACAAATTCCATGAGTTTTGGTGTTTATTCATTTGCAGGAGGTTATTTATGGAAATACACATTAAGGAGAAGAAGAGAAAGAGCACTTCCATTCTTATTAGCTACTAGCTAGTCTAGTATAGAGAGTAAGAGAGAGAAGAGTTGGAGAAGTACTGGAGTTGTCGGCTACCTCCACTAGTGCCTTAGTGCACTTAGCGTAAGGAGTGCCAGAATTGTTGGCTCCTCCACACTTGTACCTCTACGATCATCTTGCTACTTGAAGTAAGAAGATCGTGTTCATCTTTTGATCTTGAGTTCTTAAGAAAGTTATCTTTGTTCACTTTAAGCTTGCGGGATCATTGTTTGTCCTTGTGATGGGTACTCTACTAGAGGACTCTTGATAAAGACGGAAGTTCTTGGCCAACGCTAGAGTAGCAACCAATAGCGTAGACGTGGTGTCTAAGCTAGAACTTTCCTTCATTTGCCTCGTACTCCACGGTTGAGGGGTAGGCGGCAGGTGGTGACAGCCCTGTCCGTCCCTTGCAATCCCCCACGTTCGGGTACGGCGTAGAGCTATAGGCCGGCAACTCTTGACAGACCAAGTGTTCACCGGTGCCCGAAGCAAGACTATAGTGGCAAAGCTATCTTTTCTTAGGATGTCTATCTGTAGAAGATCCTTGCTACCCGAGTTATCTTTCCCCTTTTCTCCTGGGTGACTAGCTAAGAGACCTTTAACACCACCGTTCCTCATGGAAATACGATACCCTGAATACCACCAGGTGAAGTGCTACAATGGTACTTCCGTGCGCTTGCGGACTTTTCTGCTTATGCTAAGAAATACCAACAAGCATTTCTAGCGCCGTTGCCGAGGAATGGTTGCTATTTTCTTCGAACCTAGTTCGCCCTCGTATCTGTATCTTTTCCTTTCACAAAAACAAAATAGATATTTCTTTTATCTTTTTCACCATGAAAACCACTCCTATCCAATACCAGTCCGCTTCAAAGGGCGAGTTCTTTGAGCCACCACCAAAACCAACCCTTTCATCTGGCTATGAACTCCACCCTAGTTTGAAAGCTATGGTTCGGGCACAACCCTTCTCAGGGCATGACAACGAAGACCCTTGCCATCACCTACAAGAATTCGAGGAAATGTGTTCGTGCCTGAGCATCTCTGGCATGACACAAGAAATTTTAAAGTGGAAATTGTTTCCCTTCTCTCTCACGGGGAAGGCGAAGCAATGGTACACACACGCCGTAGAACGTACGAATGGGGACTGGGATGAACTTAAGGACAAGTTTTGTCTTGCATTTTCCCCATGTCCCATTTTGTCTCTCTACCAAGGGTGATCCTCGACTTTGAGCAGCGCGAGAAGGAGTCTATAGGTGTAGCCTGGGCCTAGTTTTCAATGTTAATACACTCCAGCCCAGACATGTCTTTACCCGATGGCGTTTTGTTGTGTCTGTTTGTTCGAGTCTTGACATAGATGTTGACTTGTGCCTAGACATGACTGCCGGAGGTCATTTTACACACAAAACTATGACGAAACAAGTGGCATACCTTGAAAACTTGCTAGAAAGACACACTTCTTCCATCATGAGATCTAGAACCCTCTAGGAAAAAGTCATGATGAGTGTTGAGGAGTCCTCATTAGTCGAATCCAAACCCATATCATCCTTAGATTCGACTCATGAGCCCTCACCTGAACCACGAACACCGAAGGATAGAGTAATTCATCCTTCGGAGTTCCCTATCAATTTCGAGGATTATGGCAATACCTCGAAACTCTTTAGGCACGAAAAGCTTACACTTCCTCTGGAGGAAGCTTTCCCTAGAGCTGAACCATCAAAGGAATGGTTGATGGAAGTGAAATGTTCTTCCAAAGCAATTCAGATTCTTTCACATTCCATGACCATTCCTTGTTCATTAAGGGGAACTATCATAGAAGCCCTGCACAACTCCACGGTCGAGACTAATATCATGTCAGAATTCCTTGCGGAAACCCTTTTGGGCAAAATGCCGCTAGTCTCGACCAACAAGCTCTTCAAAAGTCCATTAGGACTCATCTTTGAGTGTTGTGGGATTGCCAGGGCCGTGCCGATCACAATTGACAAAACCGAGGTTCACTTGGACTTCCATATCTATGCCATCCTTGAATTCGATCTTCTTATAGGCTACCCTTTTGACAAACTTTTTCAAGAAAAACCTTCCCATGGGAGCCTTAACAAAGAGTTTGGGAAAACTGCTTCTGCCACTCACCCAGAAATCCCAATGGCGAAGCATAATCCCAACCATGACCCATTCGAGGAGGTGAAGTTCATATCTCCGTTCGTTTCACCTAAGCTTGCTTATGAAACTAAATGACCATCATCACCCTCGCTCGAACCAAAGCTTTGTCCCTCTGGCCATCCAAATGAAAACTTCTAGGCCATGGACAAACTCGAAGCACCAACTCTAGAGCTTGGAAAGAATGATTCCACAAACAAGCATGAAGGTTTTTTCTTTCAAGATCCCTCGCGCCTCATGCTTACTTTTGGAGTTTCCAGAGTTTGTTGTGCTCAGTACCACTTGCTGCTACGAGGAAGACAACCACCCATCACTCCTCGTTTCCAAAATTTTTAGGAGGATGGTTGTAGATGTCTTCGTTTATAACAAATATTGCAAATCTCGTAGTAGCACTATGGTACTAACCTTGCAGCTTGAACTTTACTGCTTAATGTTTGGTGGTAAAGCTAGGAACTACACCACCATTGTCAACTGCAAGATGAGTTCCCATGGTCGAGCTTGTGACCATAAACAAAGCACTGCCGGAAGATACCCCGGATTATCATAAATATATATATATATAATTATCATAAAAAAACTTTCTTATCAATAAAAGCAAGAACATGTTTTCAAGTTAGTATGCACCTTCGGGTATTCTTGGTTGCTAACCCTTTTAGGTGAAGAACAAGAAGAACAAGGGAAATACTATGCTCGAGAACATAGGAGCTACATCAACTATGCCCTCTGATGATCTTTGGGGATGGAGCACACTCAAAAAGGAGACCCCGATCCTGCACACTTGACTTTTGACACAAAAGTCCAAGTGTGGGGGAAGATGGTGAGAGTCTCGAGTTCTATACACACCAAAGACCATCCTACTTAAAAAAATGATGATGCTAGCTCTACCTTGCTATAAAAAAATAATAATATATAAATTTAAGGAAAAAAACTAAATGTTCACCAACTCTTTTAACTCATACTTGTCTCCATTGGATATATCTTGATTATGCAAAATTAAGCTGCCTTTTGTTTATGTATTATGCTCTGGTTTGGGTGTATTCATGAGTACATCCATAGGCTTTATAAATTAAGCATGGTGCTTAGGTTAAAATAGCCTTCTTTAAACAAATTTTAACATGGTGTTGAAATTTTGATTAATGAACTTCAGCTATTTTCATAAACGATGGTAGTAATTTTATAATGGAGATGAATCAAGGCTATAATTAAAACTACAACCTTCCTTTAGCCTTGCTTGAGTTATACCTAAAAAAAATATAAATAATAAAAAGTTGAGTGAGGAGGTTTTTAATAATAATTAAAATAAAATAATATTTAGGCTCCCCAGTATTTCAGCTGGTAGAGGCCTTGTTTGTTTCTTTTTTGTTTTTCTTTATCAAACAAAACAGGTACAAGAATAAGTGTAGGGGAGATCTCTTAAGCATAACTAACACACATTCGAGATCTCCCACCAACACATTGCACAAACATTGAATGATCCAACGTGCAGAAGGACGGAACAAATGCATCCAAGAGAGGATTGGCTGAACCTCTGGTTTAGCCAAACCATCTCTATCTCCCCGAAGTTCCTTCATCTTCAAACGATGGTTTGTGCAACACTATCCCTCATCTCTCAACAAGGGTCACAGAGTTTGACAAAACTCAACACAAAGTAAGTGGCATATGTAGAAGGCTCATGTCATGCATAAACATATATGGCTTTGGTGGGAATTTTGCATATCATTCGAGGAACATGCTATTTGAATTTTGTTTTTCAAAGATAAATCCCAAGTACTTTGCATAAGAGAGCAAGTTTCATATCATCCTACTATATCTCATATTCCAATTACTTAGATAAAGTGGGGTCCCTATGATGAGTGTTCACAAGTTATAGGAATATTAGCTAGGAATAAAAAGTATGCAAATTTGATCAAAGGATAGCATGGATATGAAGCGTCATTTGTTTTGTATTTTCGATTTGTTCAATTTTAAACTTCAAAATTTAGGAGAGATGAGGGATAGTGTTGCACAAACCATCGTTTGAAGATGAAGGAACTTCGGGGAGATAGAGATGGTTTGGCTAAACCAGAGGTTCAGCCAATCCTCTCTTGGATGCATTTGTTCCGTCCTTCTGCACGTTGGATCATTCAATGTTTGTGCAATGTGTTGGTGGGAGATCTCGAATGTGTGTTAGTTATGCTTAAGAGATCTCCCCTACACTTATTCTTGTACCTGTTTTGTTTGATAAAGAAAAACAAAAAAGAAACAAACAAGGCCTCTACCAGCTGAAATACTGGGGAGCCTAAATATTATTTTATTTTAATTATTATTAAAAACCTCCTCACTCAACTTTTTATTATTTATATTTTTTTTAGGTATAACTCAAGCAAGGCTAAAGGAAGGTTGTAGTTTTAATTATAGCCTTGATTCATCTCCATTATAAAATTACTACCATCGTTTATGAAAATAGCTGAAGTTCATTAATCAAAATTTCAACACCATGTTAAAATTTGTTTAAAGAAGGCTATTTTAACCTAAGCACCATGCTTAATTTATAAAGCCTATGGATGTACTCATGAATACACCCAAACCAGAGCATAATACATAAACAAAAGGCAGCTTAATTTTGCATAATCAAGATATATCCAATGGAGACAAGTATGAGTTAAAAGAGTTGGTGAACATTTAGTTTTTTTCCTTAAATTTATATATTATTATTTTTTTATAGCAAGGTAGAGCTAGCATCATCATTTTTTTAAGTAGGATGGTCTTTGGTGTGTATAGAACTCGAGACTCTCACCATCTTCCCCCACACTTGGACTTTTGTGTCAAAAGTCAAGTGTGCAGGATCGGGGTCTCCTTTTTGAGTGTGCTCCATCCCCAAAGATCATCAGAGGGCATAGTTGATGTAGCTCCTATGTTCTCGAGCATAGTATTTCCCTTGTTCTTCTTGTTCTTCACCTAAAAGGGTTAGCAACCAAGAATACCCGAAGGTGCATACTAACTTGAAAACATGTTCTTGCTTTTATTGATAAGAAAGTTTTTTTATGATAATTATATATATATATATTTATGATAATCCGGGGTATCTTCCGGCAGTGCTTTGTTTATGGTCACAAGCTCGACCATGGGAACTCATCTTGCAGTTGACAATGGTGGTGTAGTTCCTAGCTTTACCACCAAACATTAAGCAGTAAAGTTCAAGCTGCAAGGTTAGTACCATAGTGCTACTACGAGATTTGCAATATTTGTTATAAACGAAGACATCTACAACCATCCTCCTAAAAATTTTGGAAACGAGGAGTGATGGGTGGTTGTCTTCCTCGTAGCAGCAAGTGGTACTGAGCACAACAAACTCTGGAAACTCCAAAAGTAAGCATGAGGCGCGAGGGATCTTGAAAGAAAAAACCTTCATGCTTGTTTGTGGAATCATTCTTTCCAAGCTCTAGAGTTGGTGCTTCGAGTTTGTCCATGGCCTAGAAGTTTTCATTTGGATGGCCAGAGGGACAAAGCTTTGGTTCGAGCGAGGGTGATGATGGTCATTTAGTTTCATAAGCAAGCTTAGGTGAAACGAACGGAGATATGAACTTCACCTCCTCGAATGGGTCATGGTTGGGATTATGCTTCGCCATTGGGATTTCTGGGTGAGTGGCAGAAGCAGTTTTCCCAAACTCTTTGTTAAGGCTCCCATGGGAAGGTTTTTCTTGAAAAAGTTTGTCAAAAGGGTAGCCTATAAGAAGATCGAATTCAAGGATGGCATAGATATGGAAGTCCAAGTGAACCTCGGTTTTGTCAATTGTGATCGGCACGGCCCTGGCAATCCCACAACACTCAAAGATGAGTCCTAATGGACTTTTGAAGAGCTTGTTGGTCGAGACTAGTGGCATTTTGCCCAAAAGGGTTTCCGCAAGGAATTCTGACATGATATTAGTCTCGACCGTGGAGTTGTGCAGGGCTTCTATGATAGTTCCCCTTAATGAACAAGGAATGGTCATGGAATGTGAAAGAATCTGAATTGCTTTGGAAGAACATTTCACTTCCATCAACCATTCCTTTGATGGTTCAGCTCTAGGGAAAGCTTCCTCCAGAGGAAGTGTAAGCTTTTCGTGCCTAAAGAGTTTCGAGGTATTGCCATAATCCTCGAAATTGATAGGGAACTCCGAAGGATGAATTACTCTATCCTTCGGTGTTCGTGGTTCAGGTGAGGGCTCATGAGTCGAATCTAAGGATGATATGGGTTTGGATTCGACTAATGAGGACTCCTCAACACTCATCATGACTTTTTCCTAGAGGGTTCTAGATCTCATGATGGAAGAAGTGTGTCTTTCTAGCAAGTTTTCAAGGTATGCCACTTGTTTCGTCATAGTTTTGTGTGTAAAATGACCTCCGGCAGTCATGTCTAGGCACAAGTCAACATCTATGTCAAGACTCGAACAAAACAGACACAACAAAACGCCATCGGGTAAAGACATGTCTGGGCTGGAGTGTATTAACATTGAAAACTAGGCCCAGGCTACACCTATAGACTCCTTCTCGCGCTGCTCAAAGTCGAGGATCACCCTTGGTAGAGAGACAAAATGGGACATGGGGAAAATGCAAGACAAAACTTGTCCTTAAGTTCATCCCAGTCCCCATTCGTACGTTCTACGGCGTGTGTGTACCATTGCTTCGCCTTCCCCGTGAGAGAGAAGGGAAACAATTTCCACTTTAAAATTTCTTGTGTCATGCCAGAGATGCTCAGGCACGAACACATTTCCTCGAATTCTTGTAGGTGATGGCAAGGGTCTTCGTTGTCATGCCCTGAGAAGGGTTGTGCCCGAACCATAGCTTTCAAACTAGGGTGGAGTTCATAGCCAGATGAAAGGGTTGGTTTTGGTGGTGGCTCAAAGAACTCGCCCTTTGAAGCGGACTGGTATTGGATAGGAGTGGTTTTCATGGTGAAAAAGATAAAAGAAATATCTATTTTGTTTTTGTGAAAGGAAAAGATACAGATACGAGGGCGAACTAGGTTCGAAGAAAATAGCAACCATTCCTCGGCAACGGCGCTAGAAATGCTTGTTGGTATTTCTTAGCATAAGCAGAAAAGTCCGCAAGCGCACGGAAGTACCATTGTAGCACTTCACCTGGTGGTATTCAGGGTATCGTATTTCCATGAGGAACGGTGGTGTTAAAGGTCTCTTAGCTAGTCACCCAGGAGAAAAGGGGAAAGATAACTCGGGTAGCAAGGATCTTCTACAGATAGACATCCTAAGAAAAGATAGCTTTGCCACTATAGTCTTGCTTCGGGCACCGGTGAACACTTGGTCTGCCAAGAGTTGCCGGCCTATAGCTCTACGCCGTACCCGAACGTGGGGGATTGCAAGGGACGGACAGGGCTGTCACCACCTGCCGCCTACCCCTCAACCGTGGAGTACGAGGCAAATGAAGGAAAGTTCTAGCTTAGACACCACGTCTACGCTATTGGTTGCTACTCTAGCGTTGGCCAAGAACTTCCGTCTTTATCAAGAGTCCTCTAGTAGAGTACCCATCACAAGGACAAACAATGATCCCGCAAGCTTAAAGTGAACAAAGATAACTTTCTTAAGAACTCAAGATCAAAAGATGAACACGATCTTCTTACTTCAAGTAGCAAGATGATCGTAGAGGTACAAGTGTGGAGGAGCCAACAATTCTGGCACTCCTTACGCTAAGTGCACTAAGGCACTAGTGGAGGTAGCCGACAACTCCAGTACTTCTCCAACTCTTCTCTCTCTTACTCTCTATACTAGACTAGCTAGTAGCTAATAAGAATGGAAGTGCTCTTTCTCTTCTTCTCCTTAATGTGTATTTCCATAAATAACCTCCTGCAAATGAATAAACACCAAAACTCATGGAATTTGTTAGTTATAAACCCTAATTCTAAGTTTGGTGTTCATTTTAGCGGAGTTTTTGTGAGAGTTTGGTGGTTAGGAAAAGGAGTTAAGGACCGCCAACACCGAACTCCAAGCCGGTGAAGCTGCGTTTGCGCCGCTTCGATGAGAAGAAGCGCAAGGCAATCGGCGAGGAGGTTGCGAAGCTTTTGGCGGCTGGTTTCATCAAGGAGGTCTATCATCCCGAGTGGTTAGCCAACCCCGTTCTTGTAAAAAAGAAGAGTGGGAAATGGAGAATGTGTGTTGATTACACTGGTCTCAACAAAGCGTGTCATAATGATCCGTTTCCTTTACCGCACATAGATCAAGTGGTCGACTCGACCTCGGGGTGCGAAACCCTCTGCTTCCTTGATGCGTATTTTAGCTACCACCAGATAGCGATGAAAGAGTCCGATCAACTCACGACCTCGTTCATCACCCCCTTCGGATCGTATTGTTATGTCACTATGCCGTTCGGTCTGAAGAACGATGGGGCGACATACCAACGTTGCATGCTCAAGTGTTTCGGTGAACTCATCGGAGAGACCGTCGAGGCCTATGTGGACGACATCGTAGTCAAGTCCAAGAAGACCGACCAGCTAGTGGCCGACCTTGAAAAGACCTTCGCCAAACTCCAAGCGAATGGCATCAAGCTTAATCCCGAGAAGTGCGTCTTTAGGGTTCCGAGGGGCATGCTGCTCGGGTTAATCGTCTCTGAGCGCGGTATCAAAGCCAATCTGGAGAAGATTTTTGCCATCACAAGGATGGGCCCGATCCAGAACATAAAGGGGGTGCAGTGGATCACTGGGTGCCTTGCAGCGCTCAGCCGTTCCATTTCGCGCCTCGGCGAACGAGGTCTCCCCCTTTACCGTCTTCTGAAGAAGACTGACCGATTTGTGTGGACCACAGAGGCCCAGGAAGCACTCGACAAATTCAAACAGCTCTTGACGAGGGCTCCGACCTTGGTTTCGCCGACCGAGCGTGAGCTGCTCTTGCTCTACATCGCGGCAACCACGCAGGTGGTCAGCGCTGTCATCGTAGTAGAGCGGGAGGCGGAAGGACATGCTCTCAAGGTACAATGCCTGGTGTACTTCGTCAGCGAAGTCTTGACAGATTCCAAGACCCGCTACCCTCAGCTCCAGAAACTCCTTTATGCCATCCTTATTGCCAAAAGGAAGCTGCGCCACTATTTCGAGTCACATCACGTAACGGTGGTGACCTCCTTCCCCCTCGGTGGGGTGATTCAGAACCGCGATGCCATAGGGAGAATCGCCAAGTGGGCACTAGAGCTGATGGGCGAGGGCACTGCATACATCCCTCGGAGAGCCATCAAATCCCAGGTGCTAGCCGACTTCATCGCGGAATGGACTGAGATCCAAATGCCACCGGCGGTCGTCGATCAGGAGTACTGGACAATGTACTTCGACGGATCGCTAATGAGGAAAGGTGCTGGCATCGGACTAGTCTTCGTCTCTCCCCTCGGGGTACGCATGAGGTACATGGCCCGCCTTCATTTTCCCGCATCCAACAATGTAGCTGAGTATGAAGCGCTCATCAACGGCCTGCGCATCGCCGTTGAGTTGGGGATCCGACAGCTCGACATCAGGGGCGACTCTCAGCTCGTCATCAACTAGGTCATGAAGGAGTCAAGTTGTCATGACCCCAAGATGGCGGCGTACTGCCAGGCGGTCCGCCTCTTGGAGGATAAGTTCGACGGCCTCGAGCTCAACCACATCGCAAGACGCTTCAACGAGGTGGCAGACGAGCTTGCGAAGTTAGAGTCCGGCAGGGAACCCGTCCCCAACGGCGTCTTCGCTAGGGATCTATACAAGCCCTCGGTCACCTATGAGAACTCGACACAGCACGGCAGCGAGCCACCTGTCTCGACCTCAGGGGTTGGCCCGACCCCAACGCCCCTTGACCCCGCGGTCATGGAGATCGATGGAGACCCAGTGGCAGGACCCGACCCCCTACCGGACTGGAGGATCCCATACCTCAATTGCCTTGTCCGCGGAGTGCTCCCCGCCAACAGGATAGAGGCCCGACGCATCGCGCGCCAAGCCAAGTCATTCGTCTTGGTGGATCGGGAACTATACAAGCGGAGCCCCACTGGAATCTTACAGCGTTGTATCCCCACCGAGCAGGGGAGGGACCTGCTGAAGGACATCCATGGGGCATGTGCGGCCACCATGCTGCCCCACGCACCCTTGTCGAGAACGTGTTCCGGCAAGATTTTTACTGGCCTACTGTGGTAGCCAACGCTACCGAGGTGGTACGCTCTTGCGAAGGATGCCAGTACTACGCTCGGCAAACCCACTTACCAGCCCAAGCACTCCAAAAGATCCCGATCACATGGCAATTCGCGGTTTGGGGTCTGGACCTTGTCGGGCCCCTCTAGAAGGCGCCCGAGGGCTTCACCCACCTGCTTGTCGCCATCGACAAGTTCTCAAAATGGATTGAGGCTCAGCCGATCGCCCAAATCAAGT
>JAHUYU010002354.1:0-11406 GCA_030439765.1 Tripidium arundinaceum | reverse complement strand
CCTTTGGAGGTCGGTTGCGGTGGTGCTTTCCTAAAATACATTGGCAAACCGACCTCACCAAGCTATAAAAGGAGGAGGACACCCCTTCTCAAATCATCATACACTTGAAGAAAAGAAGAAGAGCAAGCTTCACTTCTACATTAGCTTTTAGCTAGACTAGTATAGGGAGTGAGTGAGGAAGAGTTAGAAGGAATACCGGAGAGTCGGCTCCTTCTACTTCTTGTACTTGGCAAGCCTTGTACATCGGGTGGACGGAGTGCCGGACTTGTCGGCTCCATCTACACTTGTACCTCAACGATCATCTTGCTACTTGAAGTAATAAGTTCGTGTTTATCTATTGATATTGAGTTCTTAAGTAAGTTATCTTTGTTCATTATAAACTTGCGGGTTCGTCGTTCGTCCTTGTGACGAATACTCTAGTAGAGGACTCCTGATAGAGACGGAAGTTCCTGGCCAACGCTAGAGTAGTAAGTGATAGCGTGGACATGGTGTCTAAGCTAGAAGTTACCTTCGTTTGCCTCGTACTCCACGGTTGAGGGGTAGGCGGCAGGTGGTGACAGCCCTATCCGTCCCTTGTAATCCCCCACGTTTGGGTACGGCGTAGAGCTACAGGCCGGAATCGCTTGGCAGACCAAGTGTGATCCGGTGCCCGAAACAAGTTTATAGTGACCGAGTTATCTTACCTTAAGATCTCTATCCTTAGAAAAACCTCACTACCCGAGTTACCCTTCTTCTTGTTTTCTTGGGAGAACTAGCCAAGAGACCTCAAACACCACCGTTCCTCGTGGAAATACGATACCCTGAATACTCTGGGTGAAATGCTACAATGATAGATCTGTGCGCTTGTGGATGGAATAGAGCCTGGACTATCAATGTATTTGTTAGTATTATTATCTATGAATGGTTGAAATGCAACATTCATAGTGATGATGTTAATAAGTATCAATAAGTATTTCTAGCGCCGTTGCCTAGAATGGGTCAAATCAATATTCTTGGTGATTGTTGGTATTTCTTAGCGTAAGTAGAAAAGTCCGCAAGCGCACGGAAGTACCGTTGTAGCACTTCACCCGGTGATAATCAGGGTATCGTATTTCCACGAGGAACGGTGGTGTTTGAGGTCTCTTGGCTAGTTCTCCCAAGAAAACAAGAAGAAGGGTAACTCGGGTAGTGAGGTTTTTCTAAGGATAGAGATCTTAAGGTAAGATAACTCGGTCACTATAAACTTGTTTCGGGCACCGGATCACACTTGGTCTGCCAAGCGATTCCGGCCTGTAGCTCTACGCCGTACCCAAACGTGGGGGATTACAAGGGACGGATAGGGCTGTCACCACCTGCCGCCTACCCCTCAACCGTGGAGTACGAGGCAAACGAAGGTAACTTCTAGCTTAGACACCATGTCCACGCTATCACTTACTACTCTAGCGTTGGCCAGGAACTTCCGTCTCTATCAGGAGTCCTCTACTAGAGTATTCGTCACAAGGACGAACGACGAACCCGCAAGTTTATAATGAACAAAGATAACTTACTTAAGAACTCAATATCAATAGATAAACACGAACTTATTACTTCAAGTAGCAAGATGATCGTTGAGGTACAAGTGTAGATGGAGCCGACAAGTCCGGCACTCCGTCCACCCGATGTACAAGGCTTGCCAAGTACAAGAAGTAGAAGGAGCCGACTCTCCGGTATTCCTTCTAACTCTTCCTCACTCACTCCCTATACTAGTCTAGCTAAAAGCTAATGTAGAAGTGAAGCTTGCTCTTCTTCTTTTCTTCAAGTGTATGATGATTTGAGAAGGGGTGTCCTCCTCCTTTTATAGCTTGGTGAGGTCGGTTTGCCAATGTATTTTAGGAAAGCACCACCGCAACCGACCTCCAAGGCATTAATGGCACCGCCCTGCCAAAGGTTGGCCAGAGAGGCGGTGATGGGGGGTGCGGCCGCACCTGGCCTGGCGCGTTTTGCCACCGCCTTTGACAGGTGGGCTGCTATCTGGGCTTGGATCTTGTTTGCGTTGGTGGTCGGCCCAGATTTGCTATTTGAGTGGGCTTTTCCCTCTTTTCTTCTTTGTATGCTTGGCCCAAATGAGATATTCAAGTTTTCTCCTTTCTTTTTCACCAATCTTTGGTGTATATTCATGTTTGTACCTGCAAAATAGATAACTCACCAAAACTCATGGAAATGGTTAGTTGTAAAACCCTATTTCTAAGTTTGGTGTTGCTTTTGGCAGGTTTTATATAAATGTTGGCGGTATGAAGTGTGAGTTAAGAACCGCCAACAGTGATGACGTTAAGAAATGCCAACAAGCATTTCTGGCGCCGTTGCCGGGGAAGGCTAGATTAATCATGGATAAGTTCAATGTTAATAATAAAGTATAGTAATTATTGCTCAATCAGGTTAACCTTTTATGTTTTCTCCATGTTGTGGATGAAAACAAGGATAGTTTATGAGTGGAACTAGAGTTGGATTTCAGCTGCCTCCAAACTTCATTGACAATCCTGAGGCAATCTTGAGGAAAGGACGAACCAATGTTCTACACTCTCCGTCCACCTCCAGAACCAAGCCACATTCCACTGCACCACCTGAACCTTGTTGACACTCCTTAAGTATCAATTTTAAGTGTCAACTAAGCACAAGAAAGGATATAAATGTAACACAACACCTAGACATAGGGTTTTAACTTACAGAATTCCACGAGTTTTGGTGTTTGTCTATTTCTGTAGGGGGTTATCAAGAATTAAGGAAGGAAGGTCCACATGTCATGATTACATAGAGATATTAAGGCTTGCGGTAATTTTCCGTAACAAGGTGGACCTAAAGAGCAACTGGGCCGAAGCAGAGGCGAGACGGACCCTGGCCTAGGGCGCCCGCCCCCCTGCTGCAGCCAGTCAGGCTCAAGTTCGCGGATTATGCCCCACCGACTCTAAGGATCAAGGAAAACTGTGCGATCAAGGTCAGTTTGATCCGACGGCAGACGTTCATTTGGGAGGCCTATATAAGCAAGGCCCCTGGCCCCCTGGCAGAAGCCAATCCATTATTCATTTACATATTTTTCAGAGAGGATTCGCCTGAGAGAGGTCCCTTGAATGGATCCATCTCATAGGGCTTAGCATTCAAGAGAAACTATTATTAGTTTCTATGTGAGATTAGAATTTATTCTTCTAGATTGAGAGAGATAGAGTGGAGGTGCGGATTGGAGGAAGCCCGGCCTGTCGGTGTCTTCTCCAGATTGTACCTGCGGGATCAAGTCTCCCAACCCGGGGCTTGCTCCTAGGATTCTTCGGTATTTTGACTTCTAATTCTAGTAAGTTCTTTGTTCTTATTGTTATTTGGTTTGTGAGTTTACTTTATTCTCTTCGCGTAGAGTTTACAGTAATCATCGCTAGCGTAAACGTGGTGTTTAGGATAGGATACTCATAGATATCCCCTGTCTAGCCGGATCCGTGGTTGTAGTGCGGAACGTGACAATTCCGTCGCTATCTTTGCAGTCCATAATCCCGTTAGCAGAATTGGTAGGGTTCATAGGCTCGGGTTAAGCATCATCTGTGGTGTCTCTTATCCCGTGATCCTCCCCAATAGAGCAGTAGATCATCCTTGCATAGGTTGGAACGAGAGTGCAGTCGTAGTCTTCTCTATACATCGCTCACATCAAATCACCTTGTTTGTAGCCTAAAGGATAGTAGCAATAGATTTGGTTAGTCAGATGCACGCTTTCTCCTAGTGGTAAAATTATAAATACGATAACTCTAGATAACCTCCCGGGTGAAGTGCTCACCGATATCCGTGCGCTTGCGGATCATTCTCTGTCTGCGTTAACAAATATCAACAAGCATTTCTGGCGCCGTTGCCGGGGAGAAAGACGGTTTGCTGAGATAACCTTGAGTCTTGCTATTATCTTGTATCTATACTTTTATCTTTTTATCTTTTTATTCTTTTATTTTTACCTTATGGAAAATCTAGATTCCATGTCTATCTATCAATTCTCTGCACCCACGGAGACTGACCTTTTACCATGGGAGTCATCACAACCTATCCAAACTCCCCAGTATAGGTTTAGTCCGCGGTTTATTGCAATGATTCAAAGCCTATCTTTTTCGGGAAAGGAACACGAGAACCCTTACCTTCATGTTAGAGATTTCGAGCAAACATGTGATTGTCTTCGCATAGAAGGCATATCTGATAAAACTTTACGTTGGAAGCTTTTTCCTTTTTCTTTAAAGGGAAAGGCTAGACAATGGTATAATCAGAAGGTAAGCCAACAACAAGGGGAATGGGGAGTTTTACGTTCCAATTTCTGCTTAGATTTTTATTCCCTCACCCAAATCGCCGACCTTAGACTTGAAGTTTTATCTTTTAAACATAAAGAATATGAAACTTTGGATCAATCCTGGAAATGTTTTCTAGAGATTTTAGAATCTGGTCCAAATCTTGGCCTTCAAGACCCTATTCTTCATCATCATTTTTATAGGGGTCTCCATAAAACTGATAAACAATTGCTACACACCACATCTGGAGGTTCTTTCTTTCGTATATCATCTGATAAGGCAGGGTTAATTTTAGATAGAACCCTAGAGACTGAGTTAGATAATACCCTCCATGAAGAAACCTACGAAGCCGAAGTTGACACTCTGCCAGCTTTACCATCCACTTCAGCTATCCCAAGTTCTAAGCCACAAAAGGAAGAAGTTCCACCACCTGATTTCATGTTGGATATAGATCCTGATCTTTTTGCCGATTTCAGAAATATTTCAAACTACCATTCTATTCAAAAACCCCGAAGTCGTCGTGCTAGCATTTGTTTACTAGAGGAAATGCCTAGTAAAAACACTTTGAGAGAGCTTGTTTCAATCATGAGTAGCGAATGGCTAGAAGAATCAGAGCTTTCCTCTGATGTGATCCGTTTGGATTCACCTTCTATTTCTATACGCTGTGCATACAATTCACATCAATTTGATGCTCTCTATAATCCAGTTGTGGTGATCAATATCATGTCTAAATCTCTTGTACATAAATTGTTAGATAAAGTAATTTTAAACCAAACAACAAAGTTCATAAAGAATCTTTCGGGACAAATCATCCCCAGTCTTGGAATTTTGCATGTCTTACCCTTTATGGTAGAAGGTACCATGGTTCACTTGAACTTTTATATCTTTGATACATGGGACTTCGACCTAATGATAGGACAACCTTTTAGAAGACTTCTTTATGAACTTTGTTGTTTGGTTTAAAATTACTTTATCTAACAATTTATGTACAAGAGATTTAGACATGATATTGATCACCACAACTGGATTATAGAGAGCATCAAATTGATGTGAATTGTATGCACAGCGTATAGAAATAGAAGGTGAATCCAAACGGATCACATCAGAGGAAAGCTCTGATTCTTCTAGCCATTCGCTACTCATGATTGAAACAAGCTCTCTCAAAGTGTTTTTACTAGGCATTTCCTCTAGTAAACAAATGCTAGCACGACGACTTCGGGGTTTTTGAATAGAATGGTAGTTTGAAATATTTCTGAAATCGGCAAAAAGATCAGGATCTATATCCAACATGAAATCAGGTGGTGGAACTTCTTCCTTTTGTGGCTTAGAACTTGGGATAGCTGAAGTGGATGGTAAAGCTGGCAGAGTGTCAACTTCGGCTTCGTAGGTTTCTTCATGGAGGGTATTATCTAACTCAGTCTCTAGGGTTCTATCTAAAATTAACCCTGCCTTATCAGATGATATACGAAAGAAAGAACCTCCAGATGTGGTGTGTAGCAATTGTTTATCAGTTTTATGGAGACCCCTATAAAAATGATGATGAAGAATAGGGTCTTGAAGGCCAAGATTTGGACCAGATTCTAAAATCTCTAGAAAACATTTCCAGGATTGATCCAAAGTTTCATATTCTTTATGTTTAAAAGATAAAACTTCAAGTCTAAGGTCGGCGATTTGGGTGAGGGAATAAAAATCTAAGCAGAAATTGGAACGTAAAACTCCCCATTCCCCTTGTTGTTGGCTTACCTTCTGATTATACCATTGTCTAGCCTTTCCCTTTAAAGAAAAAGGAAAAAGCTTCCAACGTAAAGTTTTATCAGATATGCCTTCTATGCGAAGACAATCACATGTTTGCTCGAAATCTCTAACATGAAGGTAAGGGTTCTCGTGTTCCTTTCCCGAAAAAGATAGGCTTTGAATCATTGCAATAAACCGCGGACTAAACCTATACTGGGGAGTTTGGATAGGTTGTGATGACTCCCATGGTAAAAGGTCAGTCTCCGTGGGTGCAGAGAATTGATAGATAGACATGGAATCTAGATTTTCCATAAGTAAAAATAAAAGAATAAAAAGATAAAAAGATAAAAGTATAGATACAAGATAATAGCAAGACTCAAGGTTATCTCAGCAAACCGTCTTTCTCCCCGGCAACGGCGCCAGAAATGCTTGTTGATATTTGTTAACGCAGACAGAGAATGATCCGCAAGCGCACGGATATCGGTGAGCACTTCACCCGGGAGGTTATCTAGAGTTATCGTATTTATAATTTTACCACTAGGAGAAAGCGTGCATCTGACTAACCAAATCTATTGCTACTATCCTTTAGGCTACAAACAAGGTGATTTGATGTGAGCGATGTATAGAGAAGACTACGACTGCACTCTCGTTCCAACCTATGCAAGGATGATCTACTGCTCTATTGGGGAGGATCACGGGATAAGAGACACCACAGATGATGCTTAACCCGAGCCTATGAACCCTACCAATTCTGCTAACGGGATTATGGACTGCAAAGATAGCGACGGAATTGTCACGTTCCGCACTACAACCACGGATCCGGCTAGACAGGGGATATCTATGAGTATCCTATCCTAAACACCACGTTTACGCTAGCGATGATTACTGTAAACTCTACGCGAAGAGAATAAAGTAAACTCACAAACCAAATAACAATAAGAACAAAGAACTTACTAGAATTAGAAGTCAAAATACCGAAGAATCCTAGGAGCAAGCCCCGGGTTGGGAGACTTGATCCCGCAGGTACAATCTGGAGAAGACACCGACAGGCCGGGCTTCCTCCAATCCGCACCTCCACTCTATCTCTCTCAATCTAGAAGAATAAATTCTAATCTCACATAGAAACTAATAATAGTTTCTCTTGAATGCTAAGCCCTATGAGATGGATCCATTCAAGGGACCTCTCTCAGGCGAATCCTCTCTGAAAAATATGTAAATGAATAATGGATTGGCTTCTGCCAGGGGGCCAGGGGCCTTGCTTATATAGGCCTCCCAAATGAACGTCTGCCGTCGGATCAAACTGACCTTGATCGCACAGTTTTCCTTGATCCTTAGAGTCGGTGGGGCATAATCCGCGAACTTGAGCCTGACTGGCTGCAGCAGGGGGCGGGCGCCCTAGGCCAGGGTCCGTCTCGCCTCTGCTTCGGCCCAGTTGCTCTTTAGGTCCACCTTGTTACGGAAAATTACCGCAAGCCTTAATATCTCTATGTAATCATGACATGTGGACCTTCCTTCCTTAATTCTTGATAACCCCCTACAGAAATAGACAAACACCAAAACTCGTGGAATTCTGTAAGTTAAAACCCTATGTCTAGGTGTTGTGTTACATTTATATCCTTTCTTGTGCTTAGTTGACACTTAAAATTGATACTTAAGGAGTGTCAACAAGGTTCAGGTGGTGCAGTGGAATGTGGCTTGGTTCTGGAGGTGGACGGAGAGTGTAGAACATTGGTTCGTCCTTTCCTCAAGATTGCCTCAGGATTGTCAATGAAGTTTGGAGGCAGCTGAAATCCAACTCTAGTTCCACTCATAAACTATCCTTGTTTTCATCCACAACATGGAGAAAACATAAAAGGTTAACCTGATTGAGCAATAATTACTATACTTTATTATTAACATTGAACTTATCCATGATTAATCTAGCCTTCCCCGGCAACGGCGCCAGAAATGCTTGTTGGCATTTCTTAACGTCATCACTGTTGGCGGTTCTTAACTCACACTTCATACCGCCAACATTTATATAAAACCTGCCAAAAGCAACACCAAACTTAGAAATAGGGTTTTACAACTAACCATTTCCATGAGTTTTGGTGAGTTATCTATTTTGCAGGTACAAACATGAATATACACCAAAGATTGGTGAAAAAGAAAGGAGAAAACTTGAATATCTCATTTGGGCCAAGCATACAAAGAAGAAAAGAGGGAAAAGCCCACTCAAATAGCAAATCTGGGCCGACCACCAACGCAAACAAGATCCAAGCCCAGATAGCAGCCCACCTGTCAAAGGCGGTGGCAAAACGCGCCAGGCCAGGTGCGGCCGCACCCCCATCACCGCCTCTCTGGCCAACCTTTGGCAGGGCGGTGCCATTAATGCCTTGGAGGTCGGTTGCGGTGGTGCTTTCCTAAAATACATTGGCAAACCGACCTCACCAAGCTATAAAAGGAGGAGGACACCCCTTCTCAAATCATCATACACTTGAAGAAAAGAAGAAGAGCAAGCTTCACTTCTACATTAGCTTTTAGCTAGACTAGTATAGGGAGTGAGTGAGGAAGAGTTAGAAGGAATACCGGAGAGTCGGCTCCTTCTACTTCTTGTACTTGGCAAGCCTTGTACATCGGGTGGACGGAGTGCCGGACTTGTCGGCTCCATCTACACTTGTACCTCAACGATCATCTTGCTACTTGAAGTAATAAGTTCGTGTTTATCTATTGATATTGAGTTCTTAAGTAAGTTATCTTTGTTCATTATAAACTTGCGGGTTCGTCGTTCGTCCTTGTGACGAATACTCTAGTAGAGGACTCCTGATAGAGACGGAAGTTCCTGGCCAACGCTAGAGTAGTAAGTGATAGCGTGGACATGGTGTCTAAGCTAGAAGTTACCTTCGTTTGCCTCGTACTCCACGGTTGAGGGGTAGGCGGCAGGTGGTGACAGCCCTATCCGTCCCTTGTAATCCCCCACGTTTGGGTACGGCGTAGAGCTACAGGCCGGAATCGCTTGGCAGACCAAGTGTGATCCGGTGCCCGAAACAAGTTTATAGTGACCGAGTTATCTTACCTTAAGATCTCTATCCTTAGAAAAACCTCACTACCCGAGTTACCCTTCTTCTTGTTTTCTTGGGAGAACTAGCCAAGAGACCTCAAACACCACCGTTCCTCGTGGAAATACGATACCCTGATTATCACCGGGTGAAGTGCTACAACGGTACTTCCGTGCGCTTGCGGACTTTTCTACTTACGCTAAGAAATACCAACAATCACCAAGAATATTGATTTGACCCATTCTAGGCAACGGCGCTAGAAATACTTATTGATACTTATTAACATCATCACTATGAATGTTGCATTTCAACCATTCATAGATAATAATACTAACAAATACATTGATAGTCCAGGCTCTATTCCATCCACAAGCGCACAGATCTATCATTGTAGCATTTCACCCAGAGTATTCAGGGTATCGTTATTTATATTTTCCCATGGGAAGGCAATAGCTAATCATGGATATTGGATAGCTCAATGTTAATAATATAGCATAATAACCAATTGTTCGTCAGGGGTAAATAAAGTTTTTATAAATTGGGGAGGTCGGTTTGCCAATGTATTTTAGGAAAGCACCACCGCAACCGACCTCCAAGGCATTAATGGCACCGCCCTGCCAAAGGTTGGCCAGAGAGGCGGTGATGGGGGTGCGGCCGCACCTGGCCTGGCGCGTTTTGCCACCGCCTTTGACAGGTGGGCTGCTATCTGGGCTTGGATCTTGTTTGCGTTGGTGGTCGGCCCAGATTTGCTATTTGAGTGGGCTTTTCCCTCTTTTCTTCTTTGTATGCTTGGCCCAAATGAGATATTCAAGTTTTCTCCTTTCTTTTTCACCAATCTTTGGTGTATATTCATGTTTGTACCTGCAAAATAGATAACTCACCAAAACTCATGGAAATGGTTAGTTGTAAAACCCTATTTCTAAGTTTGGTGTTGCTTTTGGCAGGTTTTATATAAATGTTGGCGGTATGAAGTGTGAGTTAAGAACCGCCAACAGTGATGACGTTAAGAAATGCCAACAAGCATTTCTGGCGCCGTTGCCGGGGAAGGCTAGATTAATCATGGATAAGTTCAATGTTAATAATAAAGTATAGTAATTATTGCTCAATCAGGTTAACCTTTTATGTTTTCTCCATGTTGTGGATGAAAACAAGGATAGTTTATGAGTGGAACTAGAGTTGGATTTCAGCTGCCTCCAAACTTCATTGACAATCCTGAGGCAATCTTGAGGAAAGGACGAACCAATGTTCTACACTCTCCGTCCACCTCCAGAACCAAGCCACATTCCACTGCACCACCTGAACCTTGTTGACACTCCTTAAGTATCAATTTTAAGTGTCAACTAAGCACAAGAAGGATATAAATGTAACACAACACCTAGACATAGGGTTTTAACTTACAGAATTCCACGAGTTTTGGTGTTTGTCTATTTCTGTAGGGGGTTATCAAGAATTAAGGAAGGAAGGTCCACATGTCATGATTACATAGAGATATTAAGGCTTGCGGTAATTTTCCGTAACAAGGTGGACCTAAAGAGCAACTGGGCCGAAGCAGAGGCGAGACGGACCCTGGCCTAGGGCGCCCGCCCCCCTGCTGCAGCCAGTCAGGCTCAAGTTCGCGGATTATGCCCCACCGACTCTAAGGATCAAGGAAAACTGTGCGATCAAGGTCAGTTTGATCCGACGGCAGACGTTCATTTGGGAGGCCTATATAAGCAAGGCCCCTGGCCCCCTGGCAGAAGCCAATCCATTATTCATTACATATTTTTCAGAGAGGATTCGCCTGAGAGAGGTCCCTTGAATGGATCCATCTCATAGGGCTTAGCATTCAAGAGAAACTATTATTAGTTTCTATGTGAGATTAGAATTTATTCTTCTAGATTGAGAGAGATAGAGTGGAGGTGCGGATTGGAGGAAGCCCGGCCTGTCGGTGTCTTCTCCAGATTGTACCTGCGGGATCAAGTCTCCCAACCCGGGGCTTGCTCCTAGGATTCTTCGGTATTTTGACTTCTAATTCTAGTAAGTTCTTTGTTCTTATTGTTATTTGGTTTGTGAGTTTACTTTATTCTCTTCGCGTAGAGTTTACAGTAATCATCGCTAGCGTAAACGTGGTGTTTAGGATAGGATACTCATAGATATCCCCTGTCTAGCCGGATCCGTGGTTGTAGTGCGGAACGTGACAATTCCGTCGCTATCTTTGCAGTCCATAATCCCGTTAGCAGAATTGGTAGGGTTCATAGGCTCGGGTTAAGCATCATCTGTGGTGTCTCTTATCCCGTGATCCCTCCCCAATAGAGCAGTAGATCATCCTTGCATAGGTTGGAACGAGAGTGCAGTCGTAGTCTTCTCTATACATCGCTCACATCAAATCACCT
>JAHUYU010000079.1:0-14241 GCA_030439765.1 Tripidium arundinaceum | reverse complement strand
ACGAGTGGCGCAGAACTAGAGGATGCAGGCTCCTTCCCTTTTCCTGAGGTGGTAGGTTCTGCCGTTTTCTTACGCAGAAGCACCTTACTGTATCCTCCCTCAGGTTTCCTAACACCTAAAATCGTATGACTACGACTAGGTACTTCTAATTTCAAAGATAAAGTGAGATTGCAGACATATTCACTTCAGGTTTCTTTTAATTTTAATTTATTTGAAATTTAAATTCTTTTACCTGTCTGAAGTGCTGTGTAGTCTCCCCCACACTTGTCTTTTTATCTGTCTTTAAATAATTGCACAAAGAATATACAAAAGACAAGTGTAGACAATAATATAATAAAAACTCTTCATTTATTCATAGGCGCTTACAAGATTGGAAATTTAAACTTGAAAAGTAAATAAAAGACGCCTATGCTTATTCTTGAGGGCTTGCTCTAGACCTGAGGATTGAGGATTTCCTCACATCCAACGGCTCTAGCTAATTTCTTAATTCTACGTCCAAGCCCAAAACGGAGCGTGACTAGCTCATCGTTCAGATCACGAATCTAGACACGGCTCTCAGTGAGTTCTTCGTTGAATCTCCTACACAGTCTGCGCAGTCGCTCTATCTTATTGTCGAGCGACTCAATGGTTGGTTCCTTAGGGGGCTCAGGTTCATCATCATCGCTATCAATGAGCCGACACGACTAAGGACTGGAGGCGGGTTACGCCTCTTGAATACGAGTGGCGCAGAACTAGAGGATGCAGGCTCCTTCCCTTTTCCTGAGGTGGTAGGTTCTGCCGTTTTCTTACGCAGAAGCACCTTACTGTATCCTCCCTCAGGTTTCCTAACACCTAAAATCGTATGACTACGACTAGGTACTTCTAATTTCAAAGATAAAGTGAGATTGCAGACATATTCACTTCAGGTTTCTTTTAATTTTAATTTATTTGAAATTTAAATTCTTTTACCTGTCTGAAGTGCTGTGTAGTCTCCCCCACACTTGTCTTTTTATCTGTCTTTAAATAATTGCACAAAGAATATACAAAAGACAAGTGTAGACAATAATATAATAAAAACTCTTCATTTATTCATAGGCGCTTACAAGATTGGAAATTTAAACTTGAAAAGTAAATAAAAGACGCCTATGCTTATTCTTGAGGGCTTGCTCTAGACCTGAGGATTGAGGATTTCCTCACATCCAACGGCTCTAGCTAATTTCTTAATTCTACGTCCAAGCCCAAAACGGAGCGTGACTAGCTCATCGTTCAGATCACGAATCTAGACACGGCTCTCAGTGAGTTCTTCGTTGAATCTCCTACACAGTCTGCGCAGTCGCTCTATCTTATTGTCGAGCGACTCAATGGTTGGTTCCTTAGGGGGCTCAGGTTCATCATCATCGCTATCAATGAGCCGACACGACCTAAGGACTGGAGGCGGGTTACGCCTCTTGAATACGAGTGGCGCAGAACTAGAGGATGCAGGCTCCTTCCCTTTTCCTGAGGTGGTAGGTTCTGCCGTTTTCTTACGCAGAAGCACCTTACTGTATCCTCCCCTCAGGTTTCCTAACACCTAAAATCGTATGACTACGACTAGGTACTTCTAATTTCAAAGATAAAGTGAGATTGCAGACATATTCACTTCAGGTTTCTTTTAATTTTAATTTATTTGAAATTTAAATTCTTTTACCTGTCTGAAGTGCTGTGTAGTCTCCCCCACACTTGTCTTTTTATCTGTCTTTAAATAATTGCACAAAGAATATACAAAAGACAAGTGTAGACAATAATATAATAAAAACTCTTCATTTATTCATAGGCGCTTACAAGATTGGAAATTTAAACTTGAAAAGTAAATAAAAGACGCCTATGCTTATTCTTGAGGGCTTGCTCTAGACCTGAGGATTGAGGATTTCCTCACATCCAACGGCTCTAGCTAATTTCTTAATTCTACGTCCAAGCCCAAAACGGAGCGTGACTAGCTCATCGTTCAGATCACGAATCTAGACACGGCTCTCAGTGAGTTCTTCGTTGAATCTCCTACACAGTCTGCGCAGTCGCTCTATCTTATTGTCGAGCGACTCAATGGTTGGTTCCTTAGGGGGCTCAGGTTCATCATCATCGCTATCAATGAGCCGACACGACCTAAGGACTGGAGGCGGGTTACGCCTCTTGAATACGAGTGGCGCAGAACTAGAGGATGCAGGCTCCTTCCCTTTTCCTGAGGTGGTAGGTTCTGCCGTTTTCTTACGCAGAAGCACCTTACTGTATCCTCCCTCAGGTTTCCTAACACCTAAAATCGTATGACTACGACTAGGTACTTCTAATTTCAAAGATAAAGTGAGATTGCAGACATATTCACTTCAGGTTTCTTTTAATTTTAATTATTTGAAATTTAAATTCTTTTACCTGTCTGAAGTGCTGTGTAGTCTCCCCCACACTGTCTTTTTATCTGTCTTTAAATAATTGCACAAAGAATATACAAAAGACAAGTGTAGACAATAATATAATAAAAACTCTTCATTTATTCATAGGCGCTTACAAGATTGGAAATTTAAACTTGAAAAGTAAATAAAAGACGCCTATGCTTATTCTTGAGGGCTTGCTCTAGACCTGAGGATTGAGGATTTCCTCACATCCAACGGCTCTAGCTAATTTCTTAATTCTACGTCCAAGCCCAAAACGGAGCGTGACTAGCTCATCGTTCAGATCACGAATCTAGACACGGCTCTCAGTGAGTTCTTCGTTGAATCTCCTACACAGTCTGCGCAGTCGCTCTATCTTATTGTCGAGCGACTCAATGGTTGGTTCCTTAGGGGGCTCAGGTTCATCATCATCGCTATCAATGAGCCGACACGACCTAAGGACTGGAGGCGGGTTACGCCTCTTGAATACGAGTGGCGCAGAACTAGAGGATGCAGGCTCCTTCCCTTTTCCTGAGGTGGTAGGTTCTGCCGTTTTCTTACGCAGAAGCACCTTACTGTATCCTCCCTCAGGTTTCCTAACACCTAAAATCGTATGACTACGACTAGGTACTTCTAATTTCAAAGATAAAGTGAGATTGCAGACATATTCACTTCAGGTTTCTTTTAATTTTAATTTATTTGAAATTTAAATTCTTTTACCTGTCTGAAGTGCTGTGTAGTCTCCCCCACACTTGTCTTTTTATCTGTCTTTAAATAATTGCACAAAGAATATACAAAAGACAAGTGTAGACAATAATATAATAAAAACTCTTCATTTATTCATAGGCGCTTACAAGATTGGAAATTTAAACTTGAAAAGTAAATAAAAGACGCCTATGCTTATTCTTGAGGGCTTGCTCTAGACCTGAGGATTGAGGATTTCCTCACATCCAACGGCTCTAGCTAATTTCTTAATTCTACGTCCAAGCCCAAAACGGAGCGTGACTAGCTCATCGTTCAGATCACGAATCTAGACACGGCTCTCAGTGAGTTCTTCGTTGAATCTCCTACACAGTCTGCGCAGTCGCTCTATCTTATTGTCGAGCGACTCAATGTTGGTTCCTTAGGGGGCTCAGGTTCATCATCATCGCTATCAATGAGCCGACACGACCTAAGGACTGGAGGCGGGTTACGCCTCTTGAATACGAGTGGCGCAGAACTAGAGGATGCAGGCTCCTTCCCTTTTCCTGAGGTGGTAGGTTCTGCCGTTTTCTTACGCAGAAGCACCTTACTGTATCCTCCCTCAGGTTTCCTAACACCTAAAATCGTATGACTACGACTAGGTACTTCTAATTTCAAAGATAAAGTGAGATTGCAGACATATTCACTTCAGGTTTCTTTTAATTTTAATTTATTTGAAATTTAAATTCTTTTACCTGTCTGAAGTGCTGTGTAGTCTCCCCCACACTTGTCTTTTTATCTGTCTTTAAATAATTGCACAAAGAATATACAAAAGACAAGTGTAGACAATAATATAATAAAAACTCTTCATTTATTCATAGGCGCTTACAAGATTGGAAATTTAAACTTGAAAAGTAAATAAAAGACGCCTATGCTTATTCTTGAGGGCTTGCTCTAGACCTGAGGATTGAGGATTTCCTCACATCCAACGGCTCTAGCTAATTTCTTAATTCTACGTCCAAGCCCAAAACGGAGCGTGACTAGCTCATCGTTCAGATCACGAATCTAGACACGGCTCTCAGTGAGTTCTTCGTTGAATCTCCTACACAGTCTGCGCAGTCGCTCTATCTTATTGTCGAGCGACTCAATGGTTGGTTCCTTAGGGGGCTCAGGTTCATCATCATCGCTATCAATGAGCCGACACGACCTAAGGACTGGAGGCGGGTTACGCCTCTTGAATACGAGTGGCGCAGAACTAGAGGATGCAGGCTCCTTCCCTTTTCCTGAGGTGGTAGGTTCTGCCGTTTTCTTACGCAGAAGCACCTTACTGTATCCTCCCTCAGGTTCCTAACACCTAAAATCGTATGACTACGACTAGGTACTTCTAATTTCAAAGATAAAGTGAGATTGCAGACATATTCACTTCAGGTTTCTTTTAATTTTAATTTATTTGAAATTTAAATTCTTTTACCTGTCTGAAGTGCTGTGTAGTCTCCCCCACACTTGTCTTTTTATCTGTCTTTAAATAATTGCACAAAGAATATACAAAAGACAAGTGTAGACAATAATATAATAAAAACTCTTCATTTATTCATAGGCGCTTACAAGATTGGAAATTTAAACTTGAAAAGTAAATAAAAGACGCCTATGCTTATTCTTGAGGGCTTGCTCTAGACCTGAGGATTGAGGATTTCCTCACATCCAACGGCTCTAGCTAATTTCTTAATTCTACGTCCAAGCCCAAAACGGAGCGTGACTAGCTCATCGTTCAGATCACGAATCTAGACACGGCTCTCAGTGAGTTCTTCGTTGAATCTCCTACACAGTCTGCGCAGTCGCTCTATCTTATTGTCGAGCGACTCAATGGTTGGTTCCTTAGGGGGCTCAGGTTCATCATCATCGCTATCAATGAGCCGACACGACCTAAGGACTGGAGGCGGGTTACGCCTCTTGAATACGAGTGGCGCAGAACTAGAGGATGCAGGCTCCTTCCCTTTTCCTGAGGTGGTAGGTTCTGCCGTTTTCTTACGCAGAAGCACCTTACTGTATCCTCCCTCAGGTTTCCTAACACCTAAAATCGTATGACTACGACTAGGTACTTCTAATTTCAAAGATAAAGTGAGATTGCAGACATATTCACTTCAGGTTTCTTTTAATTTTAATTTATTGAAATTTAAATTCTTTACCTGTCTGAAGTGCTGTGTAGTCTCCCCCACACTTGTCTTTTTATCTGTCTTTAAATAATTGCACAAAGAATATACAAAAGACAAGTGTAGACAATAATATAATAAAAACTCTTCATTTATTCATAGGCGCTTACAAGATTGGAAATTTAAACTTGAAAAGTAAATAAAAGACGCCTATGCTTATTCTTGAGGGCTTGCTCTAGACCTGAGGATTGAGGATTTCCTCACATCCAACGGCTCTAGCTAATTTCTTAATTCTACGTCCAAGTCCAAAACGGAGCGTGACTAGCTCATCGTTCAGATCACGAATCTAGACACGGCTCTCAGTGAGTTCTTCGTTGAATCTCCTACACAGTCTGCGCAGTCGCTCTATCTTATTGTCGAGCGACTCAATGGTTGGTTCCTTAGGGGGCTCAGGTTCATCATCATCGCTATCAATGAGCCGACACGACCTAAGGACTGGAGGCGGGTTACGCCTCTTGAATACGAGTGGCGCAGAACTAGAGGATGCAGGCTCCTTCCCTTTTCCTGAGGTGGTAGGTTCTGCCGTTTTCTTACGCAGAAGCACCTTACTGTATCCTCCCTCAGGTTTCCTAACACCTAAAATCGTATGACTACGACTAGGTACTTCTAATTTCAAAGATAAAGTGAGATTGCAGACATATTCACTTCAGGTTTCTTTTAATTTTAATTTATTTGAAATTTAAATTCTTTTACCTGTCTGAAGTGCTGTGTAGTCTCCCCCACACTTGTCTTTTTATCTGTCTTTAAATAATTGCACAAAGAATATACAAAAGACAAGTGTAGACAATAATATAATAAAAACTCTTCATTTATTCATAGGCGCTTACAAGATTGGAAATTTAAACTTGAAAAGTAAATAAAAGACGCCTATGCTTATTCTTGAGGGCTTGCTCTAGACCTGAGGATTGAGGATTTCCTCACATCCAACGGCTCTAGCTAATTTCTTAATTCTACGTCCAAGCCCAAAACGGAGCGTGACTAGCTCATCGTTCAGATCACGAATCTAGACACGGCTCTCAGTGAGTTCTTCGTTGAATCTCCTACACAGTCTGCGCAGTCGCTCTATCTTATTGTCGAGCGACTCAATGGTTGGTTCCTTAGGGGGCTCAGGTTCATCATCATCGCTATCAATGAGCCGACACGACCTAAGGACTGGAGGCGGGTTACGCCTCTTGAATACGAGTGGCGCAGAACTAGAGGATGCAGGCTCCTTCCCTTTTCCTGAGGTGGTAGGTTCTGCCGTTTTCTTACGCAGAAGCACCTTACTGTATCCTCCCTCAGGTTTCCTAACACCTAAAATCGTATGACTACGACTAGGTACTTCTAATTTCAAAGATAAAGTGAGATTGCAGACATATTCACTTCAGGTTTCTTTTAATTTTAATTTATTTGAAATTTAAATTCTTTTACCTGTCTGAAGTGCTGTGTAGTCTCCCCCACACTTGTCTTTTTATCTGTCTTTAAATAATTGCACAAAGAATATACAAAAGACAAGTGTAGACAATAATATAATAAAAACTCTTCATTTATTCATAGGCGCTTACAAGATTGGAAATTTAAACTTGAAAAGTAAATAAAAGACGCCTATGCTTATTCTTGAGGGCTTGCTCTAGACCTGAGGATTGAGGATTTCCTCACATCCAACGGCTCTAGCTAATTTCTTAATTCTACGTCCAAGCCCAAAACGGAGCGTGACTAGCTCATCGTTCAGATCACGAATCTAGACACGGCTCTCAGTGAGTTCTTCGTTGAATCTCCTACACAGTCTGCGCAGTCGCTCTATCTTATTGTCGAGCGACTCAATGGTTGGTTCCTTAGGGGCTCAGGTTCATCATCATCGCTATCAATGAGCCGACACGACCTAAGGACTGGAGGCGGGTTACGCCTCTTGAATACGAGTGGCGCAGAACTAGAGGATGCAGGCTCCTTCCCTTTTCCTGAGGTGGTAGGTTCTGCCGTTTTCTTACGCAGAAGCACCTTACTGTATCCTCCCTCAGGTTTCCTAACACCTAAAATCGTATGACTACGACTAGGTACTTCTAATTTCAAAGATAAAGTGAGATTGCAGACATATTCACTTCAGGTTTCTTTTAATTTTAATTTATTTGAAATTTAAATTCTTTTACCTGTCTGAAGTGCTGTGTAGTCTCCCCCACACTTGTCTTTTTATCTGTCTTTAAATAATTGCACAAAGAATATACAAAAGACAAGTGTAGACAATAATATAATAAAAACTCTTCATTTATTCATAGGCGCTTACAAGATTGGAAATTTAAACTTGAAAAGTAAATAAAAGACGCCTATGCTTATTCTTGAGGGCTTGCTCTAGACCTGAGGATTGAGGATTTCCTCACATCCAACGGCTCTAGCTAATTTCTTAATTCTACGTCCAAGCCCAAAACGGAGCGTGACTAGCTCATCGTTCAGATCACGAATCTAGACACGGCTCTCAGTGAGTTCTTCGTTGAATCTCCTACACAGTCTGCGCAGTCGCTCTATCTTATTGTCGAGCGACTCAATGGTTGGTTCCTTAGGGGGCTCAGGTTCATCATCATCGCTATCAATGAGCCGACACGACCTAAGGACTGGAGGCGGGTTACGCCTCTTGAATACGAGTGGCGCAGAACTAGAGGATGCAGGCTCCTTCCCTTTTCCTGAGGTGGTAGGTTCTGCCGTTTTCTTACGCAGAAGCACCTTACTGTATCCTCCCTCAGGTTTCCTAACACCTAAAATCGTATGACTACGACTAGGTACTTCTAATTTCAAAGATAAAGTGAGATTGCAGACATATTCACTTCAGGTTTCTTTTAATTTTAATTTATTTGAAATTTAAATTCTTTTACCTGTCTGAAGTGCTGTGTAGTCTCCCCCACACTTGTCTTTTTATCTGTCTTTAAATAATTGCACAAAGAATATACAAAAGACAAGTGTAGACAATAATATAATAAAAACTCTTCATTTATTCATAGGCGCTTACAAGATTGGAAATTTAAACTTGAAAAGTAAATAAAAGACGCCTATGCTTATTCTTGAGGGCTTGCTCTAGACCTGAGGATTGAGGATTTCCTCACATCCAACGGCTCTAGCTAATTTCTTAATTCTACGTCCAAGCCCAAAACGGAGCGTGACTAGCTCATCGTTCAGATCACGAATCTAGACACGGCTCTCAGTGAGTTCTTCGTTGAATCTCCTACACAGTCTGCGCAGTCGCTCTATCTTATTGTCGAGCGACTCAATGGTTGGTTCCTTAGGGGGCTCAGGTTCATCATCATCGCTATCAATGAGCCGACACGACCTAAGGACTGGAGGCGGGTTACGCCTCTTGAATACGAGTGGCGCAGAACTAGAGGATGCAGGCTCCTTCCCTTTTCCTGAGGTGGTAGGTTCTGCCGTTTTCTTACGCAGAAGCACCTTACTGTATCCTCCCTCAGGTTTCCTAACACCTAAAATCGTATGACTACGACTAGGTACTTCTAATTTCAAAGATAAAGTGAGATTGCAGACATATTCACTTCAGGTTTCTTTTAATTTTAATTTATTTGAAATTTAAATTCTTTTACCTGTCTGAAGTGCTGTGTAGTCTCCCCCACACTTGTCTTTTTATCTGTCTTTAAATAATTGCACAAAGAATATACAAAAGACAAGTGTAGACAATAATATAATAAAAACTCTTCATTTATTCATAGGCGCTTACAAGATTGGAAATTTAAACTTGAAAAGTAAATAAAAGACGCCTATGCTTATTCTTGAGGGCTTGCTCTAGACCTGAGGATTGAGGATTTCCTCACATCCAACGGCTCTAGCTAATTTCTTAATTCTACGTCCAAGCCCAAAACGGAGCGTGACTAGCTCATCGTTCAGATCACGAATCTAGACACGGCTCTCAGTGAGTTCTTCGTTGAATCTCCTACACAGTCTGCGCAGTCGCTCTATCTTATTGTCGAGCGACTCAATGGTTGGTTCCTTAGGGGGCTCAGGTTCATCATCATCGCTATCAATGAGCCGACACGACCTAAGGACTGGAGGCGGGTTACGCCTCTTGAATACGAGTGGCGCAGAACTAGAGGATGCAGGCTCCTTCCCTTTTCCTGAGGTGGTAGGTTCTGCCGTTTTCTTACGCAGAAGCACCTTACTGTATCCTCCCTCAGGTTTCCTAACACCTAAAATCGTATGACTACGACTAGGTACTTCTAATTTCAAAGATAAAGTGAGATTGCAGACATATTCACTTCAGGTTTCTTTTAATTTTAATTTATTTGAAATTTAAATTCTTTTACCTGTCTGAAGTGCTGTGTAGTCTCCCCCACACTTGTCTTTTTATCTGTCTTTAAATAATTGCACAAAGAATATACAAAAGACAAGTGTAGACAATAATATAATAAAAACTCTTCATTTATTCATAGGCGCTTACAAGATTGGAAATTTAAACTTGAAAAGTAAATAAAAGACGCCTATGCTTATTCTTGAGGGCTTGCTCTAGACCTGAGGATTGAGGATTTCCTCACATCCAACGGCTCTAGCTAATTTCTTAATTCTACGTCCAAGCCCAAAACGGAGCGTGACTAGCTCATCGTTCAGATCACGAATCTAGACACGGCTCTCAGTGAGTTCTTCGTTGAATCTCCTACACAGTCTGCGCAGTCGCTCTATCTTATTGTCGAGCGACTCAATGGTTGGTTCCTTAGGGGGCTCAGGTTCATCATCATCGCTATCAATGAGCCGACACGACCTAAGGACTGGAGGCGGGTTACGCCTCTTGAATACGAGTGGCGCAGAACTAGAGGATGCAATCTCACTTTATCTTTGAAATTAGAAGTACCTAGTCGTAGTCATACGATTTTAGGTGTTAGGAAACCTGAGGGAGGATACAGTAAGGTGCTTCTGCGTAAGAAAACGGCAGAACCTACCACCTCAGGAAAAGGGAAGGAGCCTGCATCCTCTAGTTCTGCGCCACTCGTATTCAAGAGGCGTAACCCGCCTCCAGTCCTTAGGTCGTGTCGGCTCATTGATAGCGATGATGATGAACCTGAGCCCCCTAAGGAACCAACCATTGAGTCGCTCGACAATAAGATAGAGCGACTGCGCAGACTGTGTAGGAGATTCAACGAAGAACTCACTGAGAGCCGTGTCTAGATTCGTGATCTGAACGATGAGCTAGTCACGCTCCGTTTTGGGCTTGGACGTAGAATTAAGAAATTAGCTAGAGCCGTTGGATGTGAGGAAATCCTCAATCCTCAGGTCTAGAGCAAGCCCTCAAGAATAAGCATAGGCGTCTTTTATTTACTTTTCAAGTTTAAATTTCCAATCTTGTAAGCGCCTATGAATAAATGAAGAGTTTTTATTATATTATTGTCTACACTTGTCTTTTGTATATTCTTTGTGCAATTATTTAAAGACAGATAAAAAGACAAGTGTGGGGGAGACTACACAGCACTTCAGACAGGTAAAAGAATTTAAATTTCAAATAAATTAAAATTAAAAGAAACCTGAAGTGAATATGTCTGCAATCTCACTTTATCTTTGAAATTAGAAGTACCTAGTCGTAGTCATACGATTTTAGGTGTTAGGAAACCTGAGGGAGGATACAGTAAGGTGCTTCTGCGTAAGAAAACGGCAGAACCTACCACCTCAGGAAAAGGGAAGGAGCCTGCATCCTCTAGTTCTGCGCCACTCGTATTCAAGAGGCGTAACCCGCCTCCAGTCCTTAGGTCGTGTCGGCTCATTGATAGCGATGATGATGAACCTGAGCCCCCTAAGGAACCAACCATTGAGTCGCTCGACAATAAGATAGAGCGACTGCGCAGACTGTGTAGGAGATTCAACGAAGAACTCACTGAGAGCCGTGTCTAGATTCGTGATCTGAACGATGAGCTAGTCACGCTCCGTTTTGGGCTTGGACGTAGAATTAAGAAATTAGCTAGAGCCGTTGGATGTGAGGAAATCCTCAATCCTCAGGTCTAGAGCAAGCCCTCAAGAATAAGCATAGGCGTCTTTTATTTACTTTTCAAGTTTAAATTTCCAATCTTGTAAGCGCCTATGAATAAATGAAGAGTTTTTATTATATTATTGTCTACACTTGTCTTTTGTATATTCTTTGTGCAATTATTTAAAGACAGATAAAAAGACAAGTGTGGGGGAGACTACACAGCACTTCAGACAGGTAAAAGAATTTAAATTTCAAATAAATTAAAATTAAAAGAAACCTGAAGTGAATATGTCTGCAATCTCACTTTATCTTTGAAATTAGAAGTACCTAGTCGTAGTCATACGATTTTAGGTGTTAGGAAACCTGAGGGAGGATACAGTAAGGTGCTTCTGCGTAAGAAAACGGCAGAACCTACCACCTCAGGAAAAGGGAAGGAGCCTGCATCCTCTAGTTCTGCGCCACTCGTATTCAAGAGGCGTAACCCGCCTCCAGTCCTTAGGTCGTGTCGGCTCATTGATAGCGATGATGATGAACCTGAGCCCCCTAAGGAACCAACCATTGAGTCGCTCGACAATAAGATAGAGCGACTGCGCAGACTGTGTAGGAGATTCAACGAAGAACTCACTGAGAGCCGTGTCTAGATTCGTGATCTGAACGATGAGCTAGTCACGCTCCGTTTTGGGCTTGGACGTAGAATTAAGAAATTAGCTAGAGCCGTTGGATGTGAGGAAATCCTCAATCCTCAGGTCTAGAGCAAGCCCTCAAGAATAAGCATAGGCGTCTTTTATTTACTTTTCAAGTTTAAATTTCCAATCTTGTAAGCGCCTATGAATAAATGAAGAGTTTTTATTATATTATTGTCTACACTTGTCTTTTGTATATTCTTTGTGCAATTATTTAAAGACAGATAAAAAGACAAGTGTGGGGGAGACTACACAGCACTTCAGACAGGTAAAAGAATTTAAATTTCAAATAAATTAAAATTAAAAGAAACCTGAAGTGAATATGTCTGCAATCTCACTTTATCTTTGAAATTAGAAGTACCTAGTCGTAGTCATACGATTTTAGGTGTTAGGAAACCTGAGGGAGGATACAGTAAGGTGCTTCTGCGTAAGAAAACGGCAGAACCTACCACCTCAGGAAAAGGGAAGGAGCCTGCATCCTCTAGTTCTGCGCCACTCGTATTCAAGAGGCGTAACCCGCCTCCAGTCCTTAGGTCGTGTCGGCTCATTGATAGCGATGATGATGAACCTGAGCCCCCTAAGGAACCAACCATTGAGTCGCTCGACAATAAGATAGAGCGACTGCGCAGACTGTGTAGGAGATTCAACGAAGAACTCACTGAGAGCCGTGTCTAGATTCGTGATCTGAACGATGAGCTAGTCACGCTCCGTTTTGGGCTTGGACGTAGAATTAAGAAATTAGCTAGAGCCGTTGGATGTGAGGAAATCCTCAATCCTCAGGTCTAGAGCAAGCCCTCAAGAATAAGCATAGGCGTCTTTTATTTACTTTTCAAGTTTAAATTTCCAATCTTGTAAGCGCCTATGAATAAATGAAGAGTTTTTATTATATTATTGTCTACACTTGTCTTTTGTATATTCTTTGTGCAATTATTTAAAGACAGATAAAAAGACAAGTGTGGGGGAGACTACACAGCACTTCAGACAGGTAAAAGAATTTAAATTTCAAATAAATTAAAATTAAAAGAAACCTGAAGTGAATATGTCTGCAATCTCACTTTATCTTTGAAATTAGAAGTACCTAGTCGTAGTCATACGATTTTAGGTGTTAGGAAACCTGAGGGAGGATACAGTAAGGTGCTTCTGCGTAAGAAAACGGCAGAACCTACCACCTCAGGAAAAGGGAAGGAGCCTGCATCCTCTAGTTCTGCGCCACTCGTATTCAAGAGGCGTAACCCGCCTCCAGTCCTTAGGTCGTGTCGGCTCATTGATAGCGATGATGATGAACCTGAGCCCCCTAAGGAACCAACCATTGAGTCGCTCGACAATAAGATAGAGCGACTGCGCAGACTGTGTAGGAGATTCAACGAAGAACTCACTGAGAGCCGTGTCTAGATTCGTGATCTGAACGATGAGCTAGTCACGCTCCGTTTTGGGCTTGGACGTAGAATTAAGAAATTAGCTAGAGCCGTTGGATGTGAGGAAATCCTCAATCCTCAGGTCTAGAGCAAGCCCTCAAGAATAAGCATAGGCGTCTTTTATTTACTTTTCAAGTTTAAATTTCCAATCTTGTAAGCGCCTATGAATAAATGAAGAGTTTTTATTATATTATTGTCTACACTTGTCTTTTGTATATTCTTTGTGCAATTATTTAAAGACAGATAAAAAGACAAGTGTGGGGGAGACTACACAGCACTTCAGACAGGTAAAAGAATTTAAATTTCAAATAAATTAAAATTAAAAGAAACCTGAAGTGAATATGTCTGCAATCTCACTTTATCTTTGAAATTAGAAGTACCTAGTCGTAGTCATACGATTTTAGGTGTTAGGAAACCTGAGGGAGGATACAGTAAGGTGCTTCTGCGTAAGAAAACGGCAGAACCTACCACCTCAGGAAAAGGGAAGGAGCCTGCATCCTCTAGTTCTGCGCCACTCGTATTCAAGAGGCGTAACCCGCCTCCAGTCCTTAGGTCGTGTCGGCTCATTGATAGCGATGATGATGAACCTGAGCCCCCTAAGGAACCAACCATTGAGTCGCTCGACAATAAGATAGAGCGACTGCGCAGACTGTGTAGGAGATTCAACGAAGAACTCACTGAGAGCCGTGTCTAGATTCGTGATCTGAACGATGAGCTAGTCACGCTCCGTTTTGGACTTGGACGTAGAATTAAGAAATTAGCTAGAGCCGTTGGATGTGAGGAAATCCTCAATCCTCAGGTCTAGAGCAAGCCCTCAAGAATAAGCATAGGCGTCTTTTATTTACTTTTCAAGTTTAAATTTCCAATCTTGTAAGCGCCTATGAATAAATGAAGAGTTTTTATTATATTATTGTCCTACACTTGTCTTTTGTATATTCTTTGTGCAAA
>JAHUYU010002768.1:0-15125 GCA_030439765.1 Tripidium arundinaceum | reverse complement strand
GTATGTGTGTGTAAATAATTTGTACTCCCTTCGGTACCGTTTATTAGGCGTTGCTGCAGTTTCAGAAGTGTCCCTCTTCGGTACCATGGCGGCCGAGCGAGGCGCCGCCACAGCCGGGCACGGCCCCGGCGGGCGCGGACGCGGCCATGGCCACACCGGGCTCCGGTGGGTGGGGCGCGCAACTCTTCAGGTGGGCGGGTGCAGGAGCGCCAGTGGCTGCTCGCACGGAGGGGAGGAACACGCGGAGAAGAAGACCGGAGGGAGGGAAACAATAGAACGAACCGTTATGTGTGTAACCAATAGTATGGTGGAAAATTTTTTCCTACTCCACCAAACTTGGATTTGGCGGAGCACCTCTTGAGGTGGGGCAGATTCACCAAATTGGTGGAGCAGATCCACTAGTGGAGCTGGAGGTGTTTGGCTAAAAAATTTGGATTTAGATATAAATTTAGTGGATAATAGCCCTCCTCAGTCTCGAGTGTTTCCTTGGTATCTGCAATATGAGTCTCTGCGCCTAACAAACTGTACCGGAGGGAGTACATACATACACATATACGTACGCGCGACCTGCACGGCTGCACCTGCTCCGACCATGTAGCCCTCTGATCCCTGGGGTCGCGGCGGGAAAGACGCGGCCGCACCGTACGTAGCCGCCCCGCGAGCGTGGGTACGTATTGGTAGGGTGCCGGTCCGCAACTCCAGGGTTCCACGATCTGGGATTCTCGGTGAAGTGCAGACAGTGGACCCACGGCGAGTCCGTGCACCGTGCACGGCAAATGATCTCATCATCTCCAGATCGAGTGCCACATGCATACTACTGGAATAACAGCTCTTACTACTGATCCTCCCTCATCGGGCGCCTACACTTGTACGGTATACTAGTAGTACACTTGTACAGTACTAGTACAGTGTAGTGCTAGCTACTAGCCGACTACTGGTAGGTACTTGTGCAGTATAACTTTCGTATATACCGTACGTTTCGGCTTGATTCGAAAGCGTGCATGGAGCCGTTGACATATACGGCGTATACTCGTCAACGATACGTGTGGTGGCCTGGTGGGGGCGACCACAGCCCACAGCCCCACACAGGTCTAGTGGACCGACGGCACCGATGCCGTGCAAGCCAACCCATCCCTGGGCCCCGGCAAATTAAATAATAATCTATGACTTAGCTTGTTTATCTAAATTACTCCTTTAGTTCCGCGCGTTGTCGTGGAACCTTTAGAATATTATTTTAAAGATGAAAATTTGAAAAGTATGTATAACAATATAATTGAAACTTGCTCAAGTCATATATAAGAACCAATATTCATTAGAGGAATACATGGTTGGAAAAAATAAAGATAAATGGATGATTACCTCGAGTAGGCCGTGTATATATGAAACTTGGCCATATTGTATAAGAACCGATATTCCTTAGATGACTGTCTATATGGTCTAATAAGAGGTTTATGGATGGTTGCCCAAATCTATATAACCTAAGTCGATTAATCATGGTCATGATTAAAGTAAACCATATTCAAGTTTTTTTTTAAAAAAAATGAGCCCACACGGACATACACCCCTTCCTCATTTTCTCTCTCTTGAATGAAACTTACATGTGGGTCCAAACATTATCTTATCCTACCTTCTAGTAGAATCCAAACCACTTCTCAGATCCAAGCCTCGGCACGAACAGCCGCAAAGGCCGCTGCCACCGCCTAGATGTGCTCGCGACGCCGCTCTGGCCCACACTGCCGCTAGCCTACGCGGCGCACGCACACACGCCGCCGCGTATCGAATCCTATACTCGGACTGTCGCAAAAGCTGTGGCGCCTGCAAGTGAGCTCGCACACGGCGATTACACCGTCGCCCGCATGCTTTATTTGCTCCGATGGTGAGTGTGACGGATGTCTCTGTCGATTGATCCCGCAGCTCGCTGTCGGGTGCCTTCAATCTGTGGCATCGTCGGGATTTGGCTACGAGTGGATGACCTGTTCGCTGGTTCGGTTCTTAACTCGTTTCAGTTTTCTTTCAGCTTATTCTCTCTTACGTAATTAGCCGAAACCACTGCAAACCAGCACACGTCAGCACCAGCGAACAGGATGAGATGATTCTCCGAATGACGCGTGAAGCTCCTATTCCGGCGATATGTAATCGATCCTATGCGACGGGAACAAAAACAAAGAGACCAGAGCCCTCTAAATAGAAGATAATCATCATGTTCGCTTGTTCTTGTTTCAGCTTGTTTCAGCTTATCCCCTCTCACAGAATCAGTCGAATTCAGCTCAAAACCGAATCAGCAGAAGAGGAAGTGAAGAGATCGTGGCATAGGGAGGCTGACGAGCACCAGGGAAATGAAGAGGTGAAACTGCTGCCCATGGAAGGAGAAGATAGTGGGAGGGAGAAGAAACATCGGGCTTTATTGGTTTGCGACTAAATTTGCCACACCAAAGATTTGGCAAACCAAAGTTAGGATTTGGCAAGCCAAACGTGAGAGGTTGACAAGTGTTGGTACCAAACCAAACACTAGCCAAAATCATGGCTTACCAAATCTTTGGCTTGGTATATTTTGGAAGACAACCAATTAGCCCCATTGAGCTGATGATGGGTCACGCAGGGAGAAACTGCTTAGGGGAGCAACAGGCATATGGGTGGAGGTAATGGTTAGATCACAGGAAATAGAGTCGATCTAAGGGCTCTGAGATGTTGATGATGTGACGCGGTGTGGTCCAAGCTTTATAGCAGTTAATGATATCGAGTGGCCTTCATCTATATAGGTATACAAGATGTAGTTTTGAGTTTCTTGCAGCTCAAATTGTTTCTAAATTTAATTAATTTTATAGAAAAATATTAACAATATTTTTATTTCCAAACAAGTTTATTATAAAAATATATTCAACGATTAATCTAATAATACTTATTATGTATTATAGATATTAATAATTTCCTATTTATATTTGGTCAAAGCGTTTGATTTCTCGTAAATTGGGAATAGCACTTATCTAGGAACGGAGGGAGCGTGACTGTGTGAGTTGCGGCAACAGAAAAACGTAACAGCGGTGTGGTGCCTCTCCTTTCTTCAGCTCGTCGCCTCGAATAAACCCACATCCATCCCATCGTTGACCCGTCCAATCCAAAAAGGCCGGCCGTGCGGTGCCCGTAATTTCTGGCCGCTTCCTTTCATTTCCTGTCCACGCTTGCATGCCATTCTCCTCCGAGAAAATTCCTTTAGTGCCACTGAAATCTTAACTTATCCCTTATCTGCCATTGAAAATTATGCATTCCCTTAATTGCCATCCATTTTCTATTTTCCATCCCTTAGTTGCCATTGCCGTTAATTCTATACCGAGCATCCTATTTGCGTTGTTACGGCACCCGGAGCCTCTCACGTCGATTAGCATGTTTGTTACTTGCAGCAATGTTCGATTCACCTTTTTTAATTATATAAATAGTAATATAAAAGGGTGGTGTGGTGGACTGGTGGCAAATGTTCGATTCACCTTTGGAATTTACTTTCCTGTTTTGGTAGCTCTATTGTGCGTCTCTCTCCATTTTCTTCTGCCCAGCCCATGAGGCTTCTATAGTTCTTCTCGTTCCCCAATCCCCACTTCCCACCCGTGAGCCTTTTGACGAGGATGCCAAGGAGTGGCCACGGAAGTCAGCGAAGTCGAAGGAGAACGACGCGCGGTGCGAGGTCAGACTGCAGCAGCGGCCAGGGCGCGAGCCAGCCCAGTCGCCCAGCACCGTGTCCGGCCCTCACGGCGTGCCAACGCATGGCGCCAAGCCCGCCATGAGTAGAAGAAGAACATGACTCTTCTTCTAGCGAGGCTAGTGGATGAAGTGCGGCGCGGTGCCCTTGGTGTCGTCGTGCTATGTCAGTTAGTCCGAGTGCCTCTGCTGTTGACGGCGGTGGCCCTAGGGGAGCCCCTGAGCATTGAGGTCATACCTAGCCATGCAGCAGTCCCAGTGCTGGCTTGGCGGCCAGGTACATATCGGCGCGCGTAGAAGAGGTCCTCGGTACGGTGTCGACCATGTCAAGGAGGTCGATGGAGTCATCGAGGAGGAACCCGGCGTTGAAGTCATCGGCATCGGCATCAGCAGAGAGGGCGGGGAAGGAGGCGATTGCGGTGGTGTAGGCCATCTCATTGAGCTCGGCCGAGCGAGAAGTCCTCCACCAGTGCAGGTTTGCCGCAGGATGAATATCCGTGTATTCGGGTTCAGCAACGACGACACCATGGTGGCCATGGTGCTCATCCTCTCAGCTCTTGACGTTGCTTTGCTTCGCTCTAGACTTGCTGATGCCGAGCAGACGGATGAGCGGACGCTGGAGGTGCCCTAACGGCACAAGTGTGAGGCCGGGTACAAAATTAACGGCGATGGCAACTAAGGGACAGAAAATAGAAAATGGATGGCAACCAAGGGAATGTGTAATTTTCAATGGCAGATAAGAGATGAGTTAAGCACCATGTTCTGCTTGTCTAGTCTCGGTTTGTTTTACCTTATTCTCTCTCACAGAATACTATTAAATGAGCCAAAATCAGTCGAAAATTGGATCGGGCGAACAGCAGCAGACGTACGCGTACGACGCGCGAGCCCCAAAAACTGCTGCTTCCAAAACCGACCGACCGACAGGCCGACGACGCGAACTGCACGCTCACGCTGGCCCGTTCAATTCATCATCCCTTGATGATTACAGCACAAGGAGCGAGCTAAGCCAGCGTGGCGTTCACTCCATGTCAACAACATCTGTTTTATGCTGCTGCGAGCCTTGATCAAGAAGAACTTGAAAGAATGGGAAGAGTGCTTGCCACATGTGGAATTCGCGTACAACAGGGCAGTACACTCTACAACTAATATGTGTCCCTTTGAAGTTGTATATGGTTTCAAACCACTCGCTCCTGTAGATTTGTTGCCTCTACCATTGCAGGAAAGGAGTAACATGAAAGCATCCAAGCGCGCATCTTATGTCAAGAAGATTCATGAGAAGACCAAAGAAGCAATAGCGAAAAGGTCCAAGTACTATGCTGCATGGGCAAACAAGCATCGCAAGAAGGTGACATTTGAGCCTGGAGATTTAGTGTGGGTACACCTTCGCAAAGACCGCTTTCCAGAGAAGCGCAAATCCAAGTTGATGCCACGAGGAGATGGTCCATTCAAAGTGCTGTCCAAGATCAATGATAATGCTTATAAGATTGAGCTCCCTGAAGACTATGGTGTTAGCAGATCCTTCAATGTTGCTGACTTAACACCATTCTTCGGACTAGAAGGATCAGAGTCGAGGACGACTCCTATTCAAGAGGGGGAGGATGATGAGGACATCCCAACCATGCAGACCTCACCGACCTCCTCGCAGACCTCACCGACCTCCATACCGACCGTGCCGACCTCTACTCCGACATCACCGACCTCCATACCGACCTCCTCGCAGACCCCACCGACCTCTACTCCGACATCACCGACCACCATACCAACCATGCCGACCTCTACTCCGACATCACCGACCACCATACCGACCATGCCGACCTCTACTCCGACATCACCGACCTCCATACCGACCATGCCGAGCACATCTATACTTGCCCAAGTCTCTAAAGGACCAATTACACGTAGTCAGGCAAAGGAACTACAACAAGAGGTGAACGCGCTACTTTGTGAAGCTAATTTAAATACTAATAAGAATTATATACTTCCTAAGTTGAGTACATTGCTATTACTCAGGTTTACCAAGGAGGATGACAAGAACACACAGGGCGATGAATACAAAGAAGAACCACGTTCGAATCCGACCAGTCCAGCAGAACAGTCTGAAAGAAACAGTCATAACTTTTGATTCTCAAAAGCTATGAAGGCCAATGAGTACTTGTTGGAAAGCTCTTGAAGTCTAGTTTCCAATGACATCAACCCCGACCTGTTTGGAGAAACTGTTATGGCGCCCGACCAGTTTTAGTGCATACTGGTCAGAAAGGTCAACAGTCTGCCAGACGTTCAACTTCCATGCAAAACTGTACCACTCTACAATGTTTCGTGGTGCATGATACACATGGTTTGAAAGCTTATCGAGTCTACTTTCACACCCAACAAACGGATCGTCATTTGGACTTCCCAAGATGGAGTTATTGCCTTTTTACTGAAGACTGCTCAGAAGTCCAACAGCCGCGCCATAACTCTTGGGAATCCAATTTCGTGGAAGCCTTTACACATTCTAAGCCTTTTCATTTCCTTTTCGTGTTTTCACCCATCTAGGAGGGTTGTTCCTAGTATATATATATCCCTTTGCTTCCAAACAAAGGCAGACTTTGATAATCGAAATACAAACCCCTTTGTTTAGCTGTGTGCTAACAAATCCAGAGAGAGATCTCTACCCCCTTTTGCTCTTGTGTTTTCCTTCGCGGAGATTACAGAAGCGGCCGCGTCATCGGCACCCAATCCGTGCTCCTGGTCCATCGATTCCAGGTTGCGTAGGTTGGTTTCTTTGAGAGTGTGGTTGGCGAATCCTTGGTTCAGGCTGCCGTATAGAGACGGTGGTTGGCTCCTTGTGCACGTCGTCAGGTTGCACTAGTTATCGCTGCTTGCAGCAAGTTATCGGCCGTTCTTCGGCTAGTTATCAAGACCGGGATCCTACGTCGTGAAGATCGGGACCGAGCCCCCATCAACAGAGGCAGCATAAAACAGATGTTGTTGACATGGAGTGAACGCCACGCTGGCTTAGCTCGCTCCTTGTGCTGTAATCATCAAGGGATGATGAATTGAACGGGCCAGCGTGAGCGTGCAGTTCGCGTCGTCGGCCTGTCGGTCGGTCGGTTTTGGAAGCAGCAGTTTTTGGGGCTCGCGCGTCGTACGCGTACGTCTGCTGCTGTTCGCCCCGATCCAATTTTCGACTGATTTTGGCTCATTTAATAGTATTCTGTGAGAGAGAATAAGGTAAAACAAACCGAGACTAGACAAGCAGAACATGGTGCTTAACTCATCTCTTATCTGCCATTGAAAATTACACATTCCCTTGGTTGCCATCCATTTTCTATTTTCTGTCCCTTAGTTGCCATCGCCGTTAATTTTGTACCCGGCCTCACACTTGTGCCGTTAGGGCACCTCCAGCGTCCGCTCATCCGTCTGCTCGGCATCAGCAAGTCTAGAGCGAAGCAAAGCAACGTCAAGAGCTGAGAGGATGAGCACCATGGCCACCATGGTGTCGTCGTTGCTGAACCCGAATACACGGATATTCATCCTGCGGCAAACCTGCACTGGTGGAGGACTTCTCGCTCGGGCCGAGCTCAATGAGATGGCCTACACCACCGCAATCGCCTCCTTCCCCGCCCTCTCTGCTGATGCCGATGCCGATGACTTCAACGCCGGGTTCCTCCTCGATGACTCCATCGACCTCCTTGACATGGTCGACACCGTACCGAGGACCTCTTCTACGCGCGCCGATATGTACCTGGCCGCCAAGCCAGCACTGGGACTGCTGCATGGCTAGGTATGACCTCAATGCTCAGGGGCTCCCCTAGGGCCACCGCCGTCAACAGCAGAGGCACTCGGACTAACTGACATAGCACGACGACACCAAGGGCACCGCGCCGCACTTCATCCACTAGCCTCGCTAGAAGAAGAGTCATGTTCTTCTTCTACTCATGGCGGCTTGGCGCCATGCGTTGGCACGCCGTGAGGGCCGGACACGGTGCTGGGCGACTGGGCTGGCTCGCGCCCTGGCCGCTGCTGCAGTCTGACCTCGCACCGCGCGTCGTTCTCCTTCGACTTCGCTGACTTCCGTGGCCACTCCTTGGCATCCTCGTCAAAAGGCTCACGGGTGGGAAGTGGGGATTGGGGAACGAGAAGAACTATAGAAGCCTCATGGGCTGGGCAGAAGAAAATGGAGAGAGACGCACAATAGAGCTACCAAAACAGGAAAGTAAATTCCAAAGGTGAATCGAACATTTGCCACCAGTCCACCACACCACCCTTTTATATTACTATTTATATAATTAAAAAAGGTGAATCGAACATTGCTGCAAGTAACAAACATGCTAATCGACGTGAGAGGCTCCGGGTGCCGTAACAACGCAAATAGGATGCTCGGTATAGAATTAACGGCAATGGCAACTAAGGGATGGAAAATAGAAAATGGATGGCAATTAAGGGAATGCATAATTTTCAATGGCAGATAAGGGATAAGTTAAGATTTCAGTGGCACTAAAGGAATTTTCTCGGAGGAGAATGGCATGCAAGCGTGGACAGGAAATGAAAGGAAGCGGCCAGAAATTACGGGCACCGCACGGCCGGCCTTTTTGGATTGGACGGGTCAACGATGGGATGGATGTGGGTTTATTCGAGGCGACGAGCTGAAGAAAGGAGAGGCACCACACCGCTGTTACGTTTTTCTGTTGCCGCAACTCACACAGTCACGCTCCCTCCGTTCCTAGATAAGTGCTATTCCCAATTTACGAGAAATCAAACGCTTTGACCAAATATAAATAGGAAATTATTAATATCTATAATACATAATAAGTATTATTAGATTAATCGTTGAATATATTTTTATAATAAACTTGTTTGGAAATAAAAATATTGTTAATATTTTTCTATAAAATTAATTAAATTTAGAAAACAATTTGAGCTGCAAGAAACTCAAAACTACATCTTGTATACCTATATAGATGAAGGCCACTCGATATCATTAACTGCTATAAAGCTTGGACCACACCGCGTCACATCATCAACATCTCAGAGCCCTTAGATCGACTCTATTCCTGTGATCTAACCATTACCTCCACCCATATGCCTGTTGCTCCCCTAAGCAGTTTCTCCCTGCGTGACCCATCATCAGCTCAATGGGGCTAATTGGTTGTCTTCCAAAATATACCAAGCCAAAGATTTGGTAAGCCATGATTTTGGCTAGTGTTTGGTTTGGTACCAACACTTGTCAACCTCTCACGTTTGGCTTGCCAAATCCTAACTTTGGTTTGCCAAATCTTTGGTGTGGCAAATTTAGTCGCAAACCAATAAAGCCCGATGTTTCTTCTCCCTCCCACTATCTTCTCCTTCCATGGGCAGCAGTTTCACCTCTTCATTTCCCTGGTGCTCGTCAGCCTCCCTATGCCACGATCTCTTCACTTCCTCTTCTGCTGATTCGGTTTGAGCTGAATTCGACTGATTCTGTGAGAGGGGATAAGCTGAAACAAGCTGAAACAAGAACAAGCGAACATGATGATTATCTTCTATTTAGAGGGCTCTGGTCTCTTTGTTTTTGTTCCCGTCGCATAGGATCGATTACATATCGCCGGAATAGGAGCTTCACGCGTCATTCGGAGAATCATCTCATCCTGTTCGCTGGTGCTGACGTGTGCTGGTTTGCAGTGGTTTCGGCTAATTACGTAAGAGAGAATAAGCTGAAAGAAAACTGAAACGAGTTAAGAACCGAACCAGCGAACAGGTCATCCACTCGTAGCCAAATCCCGACGATGCCACAGATTGAAGGCACCCGACAGCGAGCTGCGGGATCAATCGACAGAGACATCCGTCACACTCACCATCGGAGCAAATAAAGCATGCGGGCGACGGTGTAATCGCCGTGTGCGAGCTCACTTGCAGGCGCCACAGCTTTTGCGACAGTCCGAGTATAGGATTCGATACGCGGCGGCGTGTGTGCGTGCGCCGCGTAGGCTAGCGGCAGTGTGGGCCAGAGCGGCGTCGCGAGCACATCTAGGCGGTGGCAGCGGCCTTTGCGGCTGTTCGTGCCGAGGCTTGGATCTGAGAAGTGGTTTGGATTCTACTAGAAGGTAGGATAAGATAATGTTTGGACCCACATGTAAGTTTCATTCAAGAGAGAGAAAATGAGGAAGGGGTGTATGTCCGTGTGGGCTCATTTTTTTTAAAAAAAAACTTGAATATGGTTTACTTTAATCATGACCATGATTAATCGACTTAGGTTATATAGATTTGGGCAACCATCCATAAACCTCTTATTAGACCATATAGACAGTCATCTAAGGAATATCGGTTCTTATACAATATGGCCAAGTTTCATATATACACGGCCTACTCGAGGTAATCATCCATTTATCTTTATTTTTTCCAACCATGTATTCCTCTAATGAATATTGGTTCTTATATATGACTTGAGCAAGTTTCAATTATATTGTTATACATACTTTTCAAATTTTCATCTTTAAAATAATATTCTAAAGGTTCCACGACAACGCGCGGAACTAAAGGAGTAATTTAGATAAACAAGCTAAGTCATAGATTATTATTTAATTTGCCGGGGCCCAGGGATGGGTTGGCTTGCACGGCATCGGTGCCGTCGGTCCACTAGACCTGTGTGGGGCTGTGGGCTGTGGTCGCCCCCACCAGCCACCACACGTATCGTTGACGAGTATACGCCGTATATGTCAACGGCTCCATGCACGCTTTCGAATCAAGCCGAAACGTACGGTATATACGAAAGTTATACTGCACAAGTACCTACCAGTAGTCGGCTAGTAGCTAGCACTACACTGTACTAGTACTGTACAAGTGTACTACTAGTATACCGTACAAGTGTAGGCGCCCGATGAGGGAGGATCAGTAGTAAGAGCTGTTATTCCTTAGATGACTGTCTATATGGTCTAATAAGAGGTTTATGGATGGTTGCCCAAATCTATATAACCTAAGTCGATTAATCATGGTCATGATTAAAGTAAACCATATTCAAGTTTTTTTTTAAAAAAATGAGCCACACGGACATACACCCCTTCCTCATTTCTCTCTCTTGAATGAAACTTACATGTGGGTCCAAACATTATCTTATCCTACCTTCTAGTAGAATCCAAACCACTTCTCAGATCCAAGCCTCGGCACGAACAGCCGCAAAGGCCGCTGCCACCGCCTAGATGTGCTCGCGACGCCGCTCTGGCCCACACTGCCGCTAGCCTACGCGGCGCACGCACACACGCCGCCGCGTATCGAATCCTATACTCGGACTGTCGCAAAAGCTGTGGCGCCTGCAAGTGAGCTCGCACACGGCGATTACACCGTCGCCCGCATGCTTTATTTGCTCCGATGGTGAGTGTGACGGATGTCTCTGTCGATTGATCCCGCAGCTCGCTGTCGGGTGCCTTCAATCTGTGGCATCGTCGGGATTTGGCTACGAGTGGATGACCTGTTCGCTGGTTCGGTTCTTAACTCGTTTCAGTTTTCTTTCAGCTTATTCTCTCTTACGTAATTAGCCGAAACCACTGCAACCAGCACACGTCAGCCACCAGCGAACAGGATGAGATGATTCTCCGAATGACGCGTGAAGCTCCTATTCCGGCGATATGTAATCGATCCTATGCGACGGGAACAAAAACAAAGAGACCAGAGCCCTCTAAATAGAAGATAATCATCATGTTCGCTTGTTCTTGTTTCAGCTTGTTTCAGCTTATCCCCTCTCACAGAATCAGTCGAATTCAGCTCAAAACCGAATCAGCAGAAGAGGAAGTGAAGAGATCGTGGCATAGGGAGGCTGACGAGCACCAGGGAAATGAAGAGGTGAAAACTGCTGCCCATGGAAGGAGAAGATAGTGGGAGGAGAAGAAACATCGGGCTTTATTGGTTTGCGACTAAATTTGCCACACCAAAGATTTGGCAAACCAAAGTTAGGATTTGGCAAGCCAAAACGTGAGAGGTTGACAAGTGTTGGTACCAAACCAAACACTAGCCAAAATCATGGCTTACCAAATCTTTGGCTTGGTATATTTGGAAGACAACCAATTAGCCCCATTGAGCTGATGATGGGTCACGCAGGGAGAAACTGCTTAGGGGAGCAACAGGCATATGGGTGGAGGTAATGGTTAGATCACAGGAAATAGAGTCGATCTAAGGGCTCTGAGATGTTGATGATGTGACGCGGTGTGGTCCAAGCTTTATAGCAGTTAATGATATCGAGTGGCCTTCATCTATATAGGTATACAAGATGTAGTTTTGAGTTTCTTGCAGCTCAAATTGTTTCTAAATTTAATTAATTTTATAGAAAAATATTAACAATATTTTTATTTCCAAACAAGTTTATTATAAAAATATATTCAACGATTAATCTAATAATACTTATTATGTATTATAGATATTAATAATTTCCTATTTATATTTGGTCAAAGCGTTTGATTTCTCGTAAATTGGGAATAGCACTTATCTAGGGAACGGAGGGAGCGTGACTGTGTGAGTTTGCGGCAACAGAAAAACGTAACAGCGGTGTGGTGCCTCTCCTTTCTTCAGCTCGTCGCCTCGAATAAACCCACATCCATCCCATCGTTGACCCGTCCAATCCAAAAAGGCCGGCCGTGCGGTGCCCGTAATTTCTGGCCGCTTCCTTTCATTTCCTGTCCACGCTTGCATGCCATTCTCCTCCGAGGAAAATTCCTTTAGTGCCACTGAAATCTTAACTTATCCCTTATCTGCCATTGAAAATTATGCATTCCCTTAATTGCCATCCATTTTCTATTTTCCATCCCTTAGTTGCCATTGCCGTTAATTCTATACCGAGCATCCTATTTGCGTTGTTACGGCACCCGGAGCCTCTCACGTCGATTAGCATGTTTGTTACTTGCAGCAATGTTCGATTCACCTTTTTTAATTATATAAATAGTAATATAAAAGGGTGGTGTGGTGGACTGGTGGCAAATGTTCGATTCACCTTTGGAATTTACTTTCCTGTTTTGGTAGCTCTATTGTGCGTCTCTCTCCATTTTCTTCTGCCCAGCCCATGAGGCTTCTATAGTTCTTCTCGTTCCCCAATCCCCACTTCCCACCCGTGAGCCTTTGACGAGGATGCCAAGGAGTGGCCACGGAAGTCAGCGATGTCGAAGGAGAACGACGCGCGGTGCGAGGTCAGACTGCAGCAGCGGCCAGGGCGCGAGCCAGCCCAGTCGCCCAGCACCGTGTCCGGCCCTCACGGCGTGCCAACGCATGGCGCCAAGCCCGCCAGAGTAGAAGAAGAACATGACTCTTCTTCTAGCGAGGCTAGTGGATGAAGTGCGGCGCGGTGCCCTTGGTGTCGTCGTGCTATGTCAGTTAGTCCGAGTGCCTCTGCTGTTGACGGCGGTGGCCCTAGGGGAGCCCCTGAGCATTGAGGTCATACCTAGCCATGCAGCAGTCCCAGTGCTGGCTTGGCGGCCAGGTACATATCGGCGCGCGTAGAAGAGGTCCTCGGTACGGTGTCGACCATGTCAAGGAGGTCGATGGAGTCATCGAGGAGGAACCCCGGCGTTGAAGTCATCGGCATCGGCATCAGCAGAGAGGGCGGGGAAGGAGGCGATTGCGGTGGTGTAGGCCATCTCATTGAGCTCGGCCCGAGCGAGAAGTCCTCCACCAGTGCAGGTTTGCCGCAGGATGAATATCCGTGTATTCGGGTTCAGCAACGACGACACCATGGTGGCCATGGTGCTCATCCTCTCAGCTCTTGACGTTGCTTTGCTTCGCTCTAGACTTGCTGATGCCGAGCAGACGGATGAGCGGACGCTGGAGGTGCCCTAACGGCACAAGTGTGAGGCCGGGTACAAAATTAACGGCGATGGCAACTAAGGGACAGAAAATAGAAAATGGATGGCAACCAAGGGAATGTGTAATTTTCAATGGCAGATAAGAGATGAGTTAAGCACCATGTTCTGCTTGTCTAGTCTCGGTTTGTTTTACCTTATTCTCTCTCACAGAATACTATTAAATGAGCCAAAATCAGTCGAAAATTGGATCGGGGCGAACAGCAGCAGACGTACGCGTACGACGCGCGAGCCCCAAAAACTGCTGCTTCCAAACCGACCGACCGACAGGCCGACGACGCGAACTGCACGCTCACGCTGGCCCGTTCAATTCATCATCCCTTGATGATTACAGCACAAGGAGCGAGCTAAGCCAGCGTGGCGTTCACTCCATGTCAACAACATCTGTTTTTATGCTGCCTCTGTTGATGGGGGCTCGGTCCCGATCTTCACGACGTAGGATCCGGTCTTGATAACTAGCCGAAGAACGGCCGATAACTTGCTGCAAGCAGCGATAACTAGTGCAACCTGACGACGTGCACAAGGAGCCAACCACGTCTCTATACGGCAGCCTGAACCAAGGATTCGCCCAACCACACTCTCAAAGAAACCAACCTACGCAACCTGGAATCGATGGACCAGGAGCACGGATTGGGTGCCGATGACGCGGCCGCTTCTGTAATCTCCGCGAAGGAAAACACAAGAGCAAAAGGGGTAGAGATCTCTCTCTGGATTTGTTAGCACACAGCTAAACAAAGGGGTTTGTATTTCGATTATCAAAGTCTGCCTTTGTTTGGAAGCAAAGGGATATATATATACTAGGAACAACCCTCCTAGATGGGTGAAAACACGAAAAGGAAATGAAAAGGCTTTAGAATGTGTAAAGGCTTCCACGAAATTGGATTCCCAAGAGTTATGGCGCGGCTGTTGGACTTCTGAGCAGTCTTCAGTAAAAAGGCAATAACTCCATCTTGGAAGTCCAAATGACGATCCGTTTGTTGGGTGTGAAAGTAGACTCGATAAGCTTTCAAACCATGTGTATCATGCACCACGAAACATTGTAGAGTGGTACAGTTTTGCATGGGAAGTTGAACGTCTGGCAGACTGTTGACCTTTCTGACCAGTATGCACTAAAACTGGTCGGGCGCCATAACAGTTTCTCCAAACAGGTCGGGGTTGATGTCATTGGAAACTAGACTTCAAGAGCTTTCCAACAAGTACTCATTGGCCTTCATAGCTTTTGAGAATCAAAAGTTATGACTGTTTCTTTCAGACTGTTCTGCTGGACTGGTCGGATTCGAACGTGGTTCTTCTTTGTATCATCGCCCTGTGTGTTCTTGTCATCCTCCTTGGTAAACCTGAGTAATAGCAATGTACTCAACTTAGGAAGTATATATTCTTATTAGTATTTAAATTAGCTTCACAAAGTAGCGCGTTCACCTCTTGTTGTAGTTCCTTTGCCTGACTACGTGTAATTGGTCCTTTAGAGACTTGGGCAAGTATAGATGTGCTCGGCATGGTCGGTATGGAGGTCGGTGATGTCGGAGTAGAGGTCGCATGGTCGGTAATGGTGGTCGGTGATGTCGGGCTAGATCCTTCAATGTTGCTGACTTAACACCATGCTTCGGACTAGAAGGATCACAGAGTCGAGGTCGA
>JAHUYU010001740.1:0-14915 GCA_030439765.1 Tripidium arundinaceum | reverse complement strand
ACTTACAATCTCCCCCTTTTTGGTGATTGATGACAACCCTAATTAGAGCTTACAAAAGATATGAAATATAAACTGAGATTTTTCGAGCCATGGGTGTAGGGCCTCCCCCTAAATATGTGAATAGGGATTTGAATTCCCAAATTGGCATAAGAGGCCAAAATTCATTGGGGGGCCTCCCCCTACATCCATGCCTCCTGTGGGGTGCTGCACATGTGTCACAAGAATATACGTGATGCAAATGACAATTTATGCACACAACGATTGCTGGTACAGCAGAGAGCAGCACTGCCGCACCTAGAGGGCGGCACTGCCACACCTGCCACACCAGCACAGGATAGCCCAAGCACCACACAACAGCTCATATGTAAAAAGATAAGCAACCTAGCACAATAAGATAACAAACTAACCACACAATCGATACATGTCCATATCCGATACATATAGAGTCAAATAGGTAGCGATATAACACAAATAGAGTTTTGAGCGACTCTCAAACTCACAACCTAACGAAGGCTACTCTCAACGGATAAGAACATGAAGCTCCAACTGACCATGGCGTCAAAAAGTTGTTGAACCCTCTAATTTTCTCCCCCTTTGGCATAAAGCACCAAAAAGCAAAGAAAAGAAGCGAGGCCATCAACTCACTCATCATCTCTTTGCAGGTTCTCCCAGTCAACATCATCATCACCGGTAGCCCTGCTAGTACCTGCAGCAGTCCCGGCACCACCATCATCATCGCCATCTGAAGAGTCAATACGAGCACGACCCTGTTGGTGAGTAGTGGCAGTGAAGCGGGTAGAGCGTCGAGGAGCACCTCGTGCCTATCTTTGTCTCTACTGGTAACCGAATAAGGTCTCCTGCTCCCAGCTCTCATGCTCACTATGCTGCTCCTCCTCCTCATCCTCCTCACTGCTGTCATCGTCAAGATCTGAGAGACTCGGGAGGTTATCAAACCTCGGTGGTGACTGAACTAGACGAAGAGGTGGTAGTCCTGCACGCTCTCTAGCCTCTCTGTTTGCTTCCTAGTTCTCGAATCGGTCCTCATATGCCGTCCTCACTGCATATGTGCAAAGAAGTAAAAATGGCTTTGAGCCATGCTCCAAACTTCTTCATCATCTTGCCTCTCCTAGAACTAGAGCGGGACGACTCAGGAAGGTCCTCACGACCTCTGGAGGAGCCTCCCACAGTCTGTCGAGCTGCAACAGGCTGGGTCTTCTCAATCTTGTAGACGGTGTGAATCAGGTCCTTTGGAAAACTGATGCCAGTGACCCTCTCAATCACGAAAATGAGGTAAGGGGCATAGGGCAGCCCCTTCCTCCCATCCTCCATGTCAAGCCTCAACTCGTGCCACATGAACTGAGGGACATTGAACTTGTCCCGTCCTGGAGCAAATCGAGCTAGCACGCTCCTCACATAGCCATTTATGTCCGAGGCTCCTCCATCCTTTGGGTTGATTATGTTTCTGATAATGTTGTTTATGATGTAGTAGAAACTCTACAACCCACTCCTCCTGCCATCAGTTGCTATCCTGCCCCTCCATATGTAACTGATGTCTCGAATCTTAGCTCTGGGCTCATCATGAATGTATGTAAATGAGCGATGCTCCTCTCCAAAGCCAAGAATCCGGCTGAAAGTGACAAAGTCAACACAATAGTGTCGACCGTCTGTCATCCAGTGAACCTCGTCAGAACTCTGATCATAAAAGTAGGTGGCATGGAACTGAGCGAGCACCTCCTCATTCCAGTCACGCCGGAAAGCCATAATGTCAGAAAGCTCAAACCTGTCACAAGCCCTGATGACCTTATCAAACTCAGGCTCATGCCTCTCCTGCATCTCATCAAAGTCAATGTACTGCATCTTTCTGATCTTTGTCTTTCCGGCGTGACTGGAATGAGGAGGTGCTCGCTCAGTTCCATGCCACCTACTTTTATGATCAGAGTTCTGACGAGGTTCACTGGATGACAGACGGTCGACACTATTGTGTTGACTTTGTCACTTTCAGCCGGATTCTTGGCTTTGGAGAGGAGCATCGCTCATTTACATACATTCATGATGAGCCCAGAGCTAAGATTCGAGACATCAGTTACATATGGAGGGGCAGGATAGCAACTGATGGCAGGAGGAGTGGGTTGTAGAGTTTCTACTACATCATAAACAACATTATCAGAAACATAATCAACCCAAAGGATGGAGGAGCCTCGGACATAAATGGCTATGTGAGGAGCGTGCTAGCTCGATTTGCTCCAGGACGGGACAAGTTCAATGTCCCTCAGTTCATGTGGCACGAGTTGAGGCTTGACATGGAGGATGGGAGGAAGGGGCTGCCCTATGCCCCTTACCTCATTTTCGTGATTGAGAGGGTCACTGGCATCAGTTTTCCAAAGGACCTGATTCACACCGTCTACAAGATTGAGAAGACCCAGCCTGTTGCAGCTCGACAGACTGTGGGAGGCTCCTCCAGAGGTCGTGAGGACCTTCCTGAGTCGTCCCGCTCTAGTTCTAGGAGAGGCAAGATGATGAAGAAGTTTGGAGCATGGCTCAAAGCCATTTTTACTTCTTTGCACATATGCAGTGAGGACGGCATATGAGGACCGATTCGAGAACTAGGAAGCAAACAGAGAGGCTAGAGAGCGTGCAGGACTACCACCTCTTCGTCTAGTTCAGTCACCACCGAGGTTTGATAACCTCCCGAGTCTCTCAGATCTTGACGATGACAGCAGTGAGGAGGATGAGGAGGAGGAGCAGCATAGTGAGCATGAGAGCTGGGAGCAGGAGACCTTATTCGGTTACCAGTAGAGACAAAGATAGGCACGAGGTGCTCCTCGACGCTCTACCCGCTTCACTGCCACTACTCACCAACAGGGTCGTGCTCGTATTGACTCTTCAGATGGCGATGATGATGGTGGTGCCGGGACTGCTGCAGGTACTAGCAGGGCTACCGGTGATGATGATGTTGACTGGGAGAACCTGCAAAGAGATGATGAGTGAGTTGATGGCCTCGCTTCTTTTCTTTGCTTTTTGGTGCTTTATGCCAAAGGAGGTTTAAATTCTTTTATATTTAGAATTTGAGTATAGGAAACACCATACTATCAAGGAGGACTCAAAACACTTGTCAAAGTGTGCAATCAAGTGCTCAACATCTACTCAATACATCCTCACTTGCTCAGCCTTGACAGCCATGGTCAGTTGGAGCTTCATGTTCTTATCCGTTGAGAGTAGCCTTCGTTAGGTTGTGAGTTTGAGAGTCGCTCAAAACTCTATTTGTGTTATATCGCTACCTATTTGACTCTATATGTATCGGATATGGACATGTATCGATTGTGTGGTTAGTTTGTTATCTTATTGTGCTAGGTTGCTTATCTTTTTACATATGAGCTGTTGTGTGGTGCTTGGGCTATCCTGTGCTGGTGTGGCAGGTGTGGCAGTGCCGCCCTCTAGGTGCGGCAGTGCTGCTCTCTGCTGTACCAGCAATCGTTGTGTGCATAAATTGTCATTTGCATCACGTATATTCTTGTGACACATGTGCAGCACCCCACAGGAGGCATGGATGTAGGGGGAGGCCCCCCAATGAATTTTGGCCTCTTATGCCAATTTGGGAATTCAAATCCCTATTCACATATTTAGGGGGAGGCCCTACACCCATGGCTCGAAAAATCTCAGTTTATATTTCATATCTTTTGTAAGCTCTAATTGGGTTGTCATCAATCACCAAAAAGGGGGAGATTGTAAGTGCAATCAAGCCCTAATGTGGGTTTTGGCGTTGATGACCACCTAATTAGAGGACTAATGAGATTTATCGAGATGACAAGCAGGGAATATCAAATGGAGGATGTTACATGAAACGGAGGAGACCCCAATTACAAATGTTGACGGTATTCGGCTCAAAGGAGGTTTAAATTCTTTTATATTTAGAATTTGAGTATAGGAAACACCATACTATCAAGGAGGACTCAAAACACTTGTCAAAGTGTGCAATCAAGTGCTCAACATCTACTCAATACATCCTCACTTGCTCAGCCTTGACAGCCATGCTTTCCAATCACTACTACACAAATGATTTTGCAAGACACCCCCAAAACTTAACCGAGGCGGGCACCCATTTTGTCCACCACGGTTAATGCCCACAATTAATGGAGGCGAGCATTTTTTATTTACTGAGGCGGGCACTTTTGCCCGCCATGGTAAATCGATTTAGTAGATGTTGAGCACTTTTACCCGACTGTTGGGACCCAGGGGTGTAAATAACTCTTTTTCTCCCCCCAACGGTTACCTCTTCTTCTTAAGCTCTTCAGCCGATGGGATTGTATGATTTGCCGATAACTTAAGTTGACCCTTTTCCAATAGCAAATCAAAGATTTGATCGGCTTCGGTGATATCAAAGTCATATTTATCCTCTAAAATAGTATGATAGCCTTGCGGGATGTATTCAAACTGACCCCGTTGAGAAGATGACCCCGGGACATTAACATATGTTGCACCAAAATCCTTGGCGATCGGCTGAACTGATGGAGCTATCTTTTGAGCCGATGGCAGCATCCCTAATGAAGTGTTGAATGTAGCCTGCTGTAATGACTTGTAGGATCTCTGGAGGCCTAGAAGGGGGTGAATAGGCCTATAAAAACGTAATTAGAACAGACATCAAATTCCACAGCGGCACTGCCGCTCTAGGACTGCGGCACTGCCACACCTGTAGACAAGATTATCTTATTGTTCAAAAACTATCCAATGAAATTTAGATCAGGTAAATTTCTTAGCTTCCTACAGGGGTATAGATCACAGATCAACAGCAGAATCGTGTAGATCAGGAAGGAGCAAGTAGATTGACCTCAAACCCTAGAAATCACCTCAACACACTATGAATAGCAAGAAAAGTAAATCAAGAACAAGGTGACACGATGATTTAACCTGTGGTTCAGCTCGCCACTAAGGCTTGCCTACATCCACGTTGTTGAGGTTAGCCACTAAGGCTTAAGGCTTTGCAACCCCACCTCGTTCTTAAGTCAAGAGACTCAACTCTTGATATGAGGGGTGATTTCTTAGTTGCAAGAGATGGTTACAAACCTCTCTAGGCTGCCACACAAGTTGGCAAGCTCAAGGGCGACGCTCTAGCCAGCTAGGAGCAAAGCTCCAAGAGTAATGAACACAAACCGCCAGCCAAAATGCGAACCAAGTGCTCTTAGGCTTTGGGAATCAGTGGATCTACTCTCTAATCGAGTTTGGGGCACTTTTTTCTCAAGGATTGATGGGAAATATCAAAGGAAAGCTTGAGAGCTTGAAGAGCACCAATGGAGGAGAGAGGAGATGAGCACCAGGTCTGTTCTGTCAAAATGAGTAGAGGTGGAAGAAGAGGTAACCGTTGGGGGGAGAAAAAGAGTTATTTACACCCCTGGGTCCCAACAGTCGGGTAAAAGTGCTCAACATCTACTAAATCGATTTACCATGGCGGGCAAAAGTGCCCGCCTCAGTAAATAAAAAATGCTCGCCTCCATTAATTGTGGGCATTAACCGTGGTGGACAAAATGGGTGCCCGCCTCGGTTAAGTTTTGGGGGTGTCTTGCAAAATCATTTGTGTAGTAGTGATTGGAAAGCATGGCTGTCAAGGCTGAGCAAGTGAGGATGTATTGAGTAGATGTTGAGCACTTGATTGCACACTTTGACAAGTGTTTTGAGTCCTCCTTGATAGTATGGTGTTTCCTATACTCAAATTCTAAATATAAAAGAATTTAAACCTCCTTTGAGCCGAATACCGTCAACATTTGTAATTGGGGTCTCCTCCGTTTCATGTAACATCCTCCATTTGATATTCCCTGCTTGTCATCTCGATAAATCTCATTAGTCCTCTAATTAGGTGGTCATCAACGCCAAAACCCACATTAGGGCTTGATTGCACTTACAATCTCCCCCTTTTTGGTGATTGATGACAACCCAATTAGAGCTTACAAAAGATATGAAATATAAACTGAGATTTTTCGAGCCATGGGTGTAGGGCCTCCCCCTAAATATGTGAATAGGGATTTGAATTCCCAAATTGGCATAAGAGGCCAAAATTCATTGGGGGGCCTCCCCCTACATCCATGCCTCCTGTGGGGTGCTGCACATGTGTCACAAGAATATACGTGATGCAAATGACAATTTATGCACACAACGATTGCTGGTACAGCAGAGAGCAGCACTGCCGCACCTAGAGGGCGGCACTGCCACACCTGCCACACCAGCACAGGATAGCCCAAGCACCACACAACAGCTCATATGTAAAAAGATAAGCAACCTAGCACAATAAGATAACAAACTAACCACACAATCGATACATGTCCATATCCGATACATATAGAGTCAAATAGGTAGCGATATAACACAAATAGAGTTTTGAGCGACTCTCAAACTCACAACCTAACGAAGGCTACTCTCAACGGATAAGAACATGAAGCTCCAACTGACCATGGCGTCAAAAAGTTGTTGAACCCTCTAATTTTCTCCCCCTTTGGCATAAAGCACCAAAAAGCAAAGAAAAGAAGCGAGGCTATCAACTCACTCATCATCTCTTTGCAGGTTCTCCCAGTCAACATCATCATCACCGGTAGCCCTGCTAGTACCTGCAGCAGTCCCGGCACCACCATCATCATCGCCATCTGAAGAGTCAATACGAGCACGACCCTGTTGGTGAGTAGTGGCAGTGAAGCGGGTAGAGCGTCGAGGAGCACCTCGTGCCTATCTTTGTCTCTACTGGTAACCGAATAAGGTCTCCTGCTCCCAGCTCTCATGCTCACTATGCTGCTCCTCCTCCTCATCCTCCTCACTGCTGTCATCGTCAAGATCTGAGAGACTCGGGAGGTTATCAAACCTCGGTGGTGACTGAACTAGACGAAGAGGTGGTAGTCCTGCACGCTCTCTAGCCTCTCTGTTTGCTTCCTAGTTCTCGAATCGGTCCTCATATGCCGTCCTCACTGCATATGTGCAAAGAAGTAAAAATGGCTTTGAGCCATGCTCCAAACTTCTTCATCATCTTGCCTCTCCTAGAACTAGAGCGGGACGACTCAGGAAGGTCCTCACGACCTCTGGAGGAGCCTCCCACAGTCTGTCGAGCTGCAACAGGCTGGGTCTTCTCAATCTTGTAGACGGTGTGAATCAGGTCCTTTGGAAAACTGATGCCAGTGACCCTCTCAATCACGAAAATGAGGTAAGGGGCATAGGGCAGCCCCTTCCTCCCATCCTCCATGTCAAGCCTCAACTCGTGCCACATGAACTGAGGGACATTGAACTTGTCCCGTCCTGGAGCAAATCGAGCTAGCACGCTCCTCACATAGCCATTTATGTCCGAGGCTCCTCCATCCTTTGGGTTGATTATGTTTCTGATAATGTTGTTTATGATGTAGTAGAAACTCTACAACCCACTCCTCCTGCCATCAGTTGCTATCCTGCCCCTCCATATGTAACTGATGTCTCGAATCTTAGCTCTGGGCTCATCATGAATGTATGTAAATGAGCGATGCTCCTCTCCAAAGCCAAGAATCCGGCTGAAAGTGACAAAGTCAACACAATAGTGTCGACCGTCTGTCATCCAGTGAACCTCGTCAGAACTCTGATCATAAAAGTAGGTGGCATGGAACTGAGCGAGCACCTCCTCATTCCAGTCACGCCAGAAAGACAAAGATCAGAAAGATGCAGTACATTGACTTTGATGAGATGCAGGAGAGGCATGAGCCTGAGTTTGATAAGGTCATCAGGGCTTGTGACAGGTTTGAGCTTTCTGACATTATGGCTTTCCGGCGTGACTGGAATGAGGAGGTGCTCGCTCAGTTCCATGCCACCTACTTTTATGATCAGAGTTCTGACGAGGTTCACTGGATGACAGACGGTCGACACTATTGTGTTGACTTTGTCACTTTCAGCCGGATTCTTGGCTTTGGAGAGGAGCATCGCTCATTTACATACATTCATGATGAGCCCAGAGCTAAGATTCGAGACATCAGTTACATATGGAGGGGCAGGATAGCAACTGATGGCAGGAGGAGTGGGTTGTAGAGTTTCTACTACATCATAAACAACATTATCAGAAACATAATCAACCCAAAGGATGGAGGAGCCTCGGACATAAATGGCTATGTGAGGAGCGTGCTAGCTCGATTTGCTCCAGGACGGGACAAGTTCAATGTCCCTCAGTTCATGTGGCACGAGTTGAGGCTTGACATGGAGGATGGGAGGAAGGGGCTGCCCTATGCCCCTTACCTCATTTTCGTGATTGAGAGGGTCACTGGCATCAGTTTTCCAAAGGACCTGATTCACACCGTCTACAAGATTGAGAAGACCCAGCCTGTTGCAGCTCGACAGACTGTGGGAGGCTCCTCCAGAGGTCGTGAGGACCTTCCTGAGTCGTCCCGCTCTAGTTCTAGGAGAGGCAAGATGATGAAGAAGTTTGGAGCATGGCTCAAAGCCATTTTTACTTCTTTGCACATATGCAGTGAGGACGGCATATGAGGACCGATTCGAGAACTAGGAAGCAAACAGAGAGGCTAGAGAGCGTGCAGGACTACCACCTCTTCGTCTAGTTCAGTCACCACCGAGGTTTGATAACCTCCCGAGTCTCTCAGATCTTGACGATGACAGCAGTGAGGAGGATGAGGAGGAGGAGCAGCATAGTGAGCATGAGAGCTGGGAGCAGGAGACCTTATTCGGTTACCAGTAGAGACAAAGATAGGCACGAGGTGCTCCTCGACGCTCTACCCGCTTCACTGCCACTACTCACCAACAGGGTCGTGCTCGTATTGACTCTTCAGATGGCGATGATGATGGTGGTGCCGGGACTGCTGCAGGTACTAGCAGGGCTACCGGTGATGATGATGTTGACTGGGAGAACCTGCAAAGAGATGATGAGTGAGTTGATAGCCTCGCTTCTTTTCTTTGCTTTTTGGTGCTTTATGCCAAAGGGGGAGAAAATTAGAGGGTTCAACAACTTTTTGACGCCATGGTCAGTTGGAGCTTCATGTTCTTATCCGTTGAGAGTAGCCTTCGTTAGGTTGTGAGTTTGAGAGTCGCTCAAAACTCTATTTGTGTTATATCGCTACCTATTTGACTCTATATGTATCGGATATGGACATGTATCGATTGTGTGGTTAGTTTGTTATCTTATTGTGCTAGGTTGCTTATCTTTTTACATATGAGCTGTTGTGTGGTGCTTGGGCTATCCTGTGCTGGTGTGGCAGGTGTGGCAGTGCCGCCCTCTAGGTGCGGCAGTGCTGCTCTCTGCTGTACCAGCAATCGTTGTGTGCATAAATTGTCATTTGCATCACGTATATTCTTGTGACACATGTGCAGCACCCCACAGGAGGCATGGATGTAGGGGGAGGCCCCCCAATGAATTTTGGCCTCTTATGCCAATTTGGGAATTCAAATCCCTATTCACATATTTAGGGGGAGGCCCTACACCCATGGCTCGAAAAATCTCAGTTTATATTTCATATCTTTTGTAAGCTCTAATTGGGTTGTCATCAATCACCAAAAAGGGGGAGATTGTAAGTGCAATCAAGCCCTAATGTGGGTTTTGGCGTTGATGACCACCTAATTAGAGGACTAATGAGATTTATCGAGATGACAAGCAGGGAATATCAAATGGAGGATGTTACATGAAACGGAGGAGACCCCAATTACAAATGTTGACGGTATTCGGCTCAAAGGAGGTTTAAATTCTTTTATATTTAGAATTTGAGTATAGGAAACACCATACTATCAAGGAGGACTCAAAACACTTGTCAAAGTGTGCAATCAAGTGCTCAACATCTACTCAATACATCCTCACTTGCTCAGCCTTGACAGCCATGCTTTCCAATCACTACTACACAAATGATTTTGCAAGACACCCCCAAAACTTAACCGAGGCGGGCACCCATTTTGTCCACCACGGTTAATGCCCACAATTAATGGAGGCGAGCATTTTTTATTTACTGAGGCGGGCACTTTTGCCCGCCATGGTAAATCGATTTAGTAGATGTTGAGCACTTTTACCCGACTGTTGGGACCCAGGGGTGTAAATAACTCTTTTTCTCCCCCCAACGGTTACCTCTTCTTCCACCTCTACTCATTTTGACAGAACAGACCTGGTGCTCATCTCCTCTCTCCTCCATTGGTGCTCTTCAAGCTCTCAAGCTTTCCTTTGATATTTCCCATCAATCCTTGAGAAAAAAGTGCCCCAAACTCGATTAGAGAGTAGATCCACTGATTCCCAAAGCCTAAGAGCACTTGGTTCGCATTTTGGCTGGCGGTTTGTGTTCATTACTCTTGGAGCTTTGCTCCTAGCTGGCTAGAGCGTCGCCCTTGAGCTTGCCAACTTGTGTGGCAGCCTAGAGAGGTTTGTAACCATCTCTTGCAACTAAGAAATCACCCCTCATATCAAGAGTTGAGTCTCTTGACTTAAGAACGAGGTGGGGTTGCAAAGCCTTAAGCCTTAGTGGCTAACCTCAACAACGTGGATGTAGGCAAGCCTTAGTGGCGAGCTGAACCACAGGTTAAATCATCGTGTCACCTTGTTCTTGATTTACTTTTCTTGCTATTCATAGTGTGTTGAGGTGATTTCTAGGGTTTGAGGTCAATCTACTTGCTCCTTCCTGATCTACACGATTCTGCTGTTGATCTGTGATCTATACCCCTGTAGGAAGCTAAGAAATTTACCTGATCTAAATTTCATTGGATAGTTTTTGAACAATAAGATAATCTTGTCTACAGGTGTGGCAGTGCCGCAGTCCTAGAGCGGCAGTGCCGCTGTGGAATTTGATGTCTGTTCTAATTACGTTTTTATAGGCCTATTCACCCCCTTCTAGGCCTCCAGAGATCCTACAAGTCATTACAGCAGGCTACATTCAACACTTCATTAGGGATGCTGCCATCGGCTCAAAAGATAGCTCCATCAGTTCAGCCGATCGCCAAGGATTTTGGTGCAACATATGTTAATGTCCCGGGGTCATCTTCTCAACGGGGTCAGTTTGAATACATCCCGCAAGGCTATCATACTATTTTAGAGGATAAATATGACTTTGATATCACCGAAGCCGATCAAATCTTTGATTTGCTATTGGAAAAGGGTCAACTTAAGTTATCGGCAAATCATACAATCCCATCGGCTGAAGAGCTTAAGAAGAAGAGGTATTGCAAGTTTCACAATTCTGTTTCTCACAATACTAATGATTGCAAAGTCTTCCGTCAGCATCTTCAATCAGCTATTGAGCAAGGAAGAATCAAGTTAGAACCAGTCAAGAAGCCGATGAAGATAGATGGGCATCCTTTTCCTGTAAGCACTAACATGGTAGGAATCAATCTAATCAAAGGGAAGGCTAAAGTGTTGACATCGGCTAGAGCAAAAGAGTCTGGAGCTGTTGATCCTAAGGTACAGCTTATAGCCAATGAATACAAGAAGGCCAAGGAGTATCATGCTAAGTAAAGAGCCGATATGAGCATGGTGAGAGTTTTAAAACTGGAGCTAGTTGACCCCGTATTACATCTCGGAGATTGCTAAATAAATGGCAACGTTAGCAAGAGATCAAATGATGTAGCCTTACAAGATAAGATACAAGTCATGACGGTACTCACAATCAAACCAGAGATCGAAAACCGATGCAGCCCTGTCTACCGAAGAACTCGTCGAGATCTACCTTACTCCTACTCCTAATGCAATGGTATGAGAGCCGAAGAAAATTGTGTATTGATTGATTGGATGTCCCGTATTACAATAGCCGGGGCATATATTTATACCCTGGACCTAACATGAGTCCTAGTCGAATAAGACTTTACAATTCTTGAATGACAAGAAAACTACTCTAGTTTAGATAAATTGGACTCCACGTTTCCCTTTCTAGCAAAGTTCGACTCTTTCACACTTTAGCCAATGCCCTTGGTGCTACAGCTTTCCAAATCGGCAGGGTCTAGCCACCCCACACTTGAGCCGATAATGCTGACGTCATAGTCTTCTGGACGCATCTAGCCGATACTGATTCTGACACGCATGAGCCGATACCAAGTTCACCACGCGTCCTCATAGCGCCCTTCCAAATTCTGGATTTTGACGGCCCTTTCCAAAATCTGGTGCAAACATAGGCCCGCAATTTTAGGATAAAATATATTTATTCCAAAATTCTTTTTTGCAATTAATGCCCTTGCCAACCGCTGCTTGTTGGCATTTCTTAGCGTCACCACCAAGAATAGAGATAAGACCCATCCCAGGCAACGGCTGTAGAAATACATGTTGGTATTTCTTAACATCATCACTATGAATGTAGCATTTCAACCATTCATAGATAATAATGCTAACAAATACACTGATAGTTCAGGCTCTATTCAATCCGCAAGCGCACAGATCTATCATTGTAGCATTTCACCCAGAGTATTCAGGGTATCATTATTTATATTTTCCCATGGCAAGGGCATTAATTGCAAAAAAGAATTTTGGAATAAATATATTTTATCCTAAAATTGCGGGCCTATGTTTGCACCAGATTTTGGAAAGGGCCGTCAAAATCCAGAATTTGGAAGGGCGCTATGAGGACGCGTGGTGAACTTGGTATCGGCTCATGCGTGTCAGAATCAGTATCGGCTAGATGCGTCCAGAAGACTATGACGTCAGCATTATCGGCTCAAGTGTGGGGTGGCTAGACCCTGCCGATTTGGAAAGCTGTAGCACCAAGGGCATTGGCTAAAGTGTGAAAGAGTCGAACTTTGCTAGAAAGGGAAACGTGGAGTCCAATTTATCTAAACTAGAGTAGTTTTCTTGTCATTCAAGAATTGTAAAGTCTTATTCGACTAGGACTCATGTTAGGTCCAGGGTATAAATATATGCCCCGGCTATTGTAATACGGGACATCCAATCAATCAATACACAATTTTCTTCGGCTCTCATACCATTGCATTAGGAGTAGGAGTAAGGTAGATCTCGACGAGTTCTTCGGTAGACAGGGCTGCATCGGTTTTCGATCTCTGGTTTGATTGTGAGTACCGTCATGACTTGTATCTTATCTTGTAAGGCTACATCATTTGATCTCTTGCTAACGTTGCCATTTATTTAGCAATCTCCGAGATGTAATACGGGGTCAACTAGCTCCAGTTTTAAAACTCTCACCATGCTCATATCGGCTCTTTACTTAGCATGATACTCCTTGGCCTTCTTGTATTCATTGGCTATAAGCTGTACCTTAGGATCAACAGCTCCAGACTCTTTTGCTCTAGCCGATGTCAACACTTTAGCCTTCCCTTTGATTAGATTGATTCCTACCATGTTAGTGCTTACAGGAAAAGGATGCCCATCTATCTTCATCGGCTTCTTGACTGGTTCTAACTTGATTCTTCCTTGCTCAATAGCTGATTGAAGATGCTGACGGAAGACTTTGCAATCATTAGTATTGTGAGAAACAGAATTGTGAAACTTGCAATACCTCTTCTTCTTAAGCTCTTCAGCCGATGGGATTGTATGATTTGCCGATAACTTAAGTTGACCCTTTTCCAATAGCAAATCAAAGATTTGATCGGCTTCGGTGATATCAAAGTCATATTTATCCTCTAAAATAGTATGATAGCCTTGCGGGATGTATTCAAACTGACCCCGTTGAGAAGATGACCCCGGGACATTAACATATGTTGCACCAAAATCCTTGGCGATCGGCTGAACTGATGGAGCTATCTTTTGAGCCGATGGCAGCATCCCTAATGAAGTGTTGAATGTAGCCTGCTGTAATGACTTGTAGGATCTCTGGAGGCCTAGAAGGGGGTGAATAGGCCTATAAAAACGTAATTAGAACAGACATCAAATTCCACAGCGGCACTGCCGCTCTAGGACTGCGGCACTGCCACACCTGTAGACAAGATTATCTTATTGTTCAAAAACTATCCAATGAAATTTAGATCAGGTAAATTTCTTAGCTTCCTACAGGGGTATAGATCACAGATCAACAGCAGAATCGTGTAGATCAGGAAGGAGCAAGTAGATTGACCTCAAACCCTAGAAATCACCTCAACACACTATGAATAGCAAGAAAAGTAAATCAAGAACAAGGTGACACGATGATTTAACCTGTGGTTCAGCTCGCCACTAAGGCTTGCCTACATCCACGTTGTTGAGGTTAGCCACTAAGGCTTAAGGCTTTGCAACCCCACCTCGTTCTTAAGTCAAGAGACTCAACTCTTGATATGAGGGGTGATTTCTTAGTTGCAAGAGATGGTTACAAACCTCTCTAGGCTGCCACACAAGTTGGCAAGCTCAAGGGCGACGCTCTAGCCAGCTAGGAGCAAAGCTCCAAGAGTAATGAACACAAACCGCCAGCCAAAATGCGAACCAAGTGCTCTTAGGCTTTGGGAATCAGTGGATCTACTCTCTAATCGAGTTTGGGGCACTTTTTTCTCAAGGATTGATGGGAAATATCAAAGGAAAGCTTGAGAGCTTGAAGAGCACCAATGGAGGAGAGAGGAGATGAGCACCAGGTCTGTTCTGTCAAAATGAGTAGAGGTGGAAGAAGAGGTAACCGTTGGGGGGAGAAAAAGAGTTATTTACACCCCTGGGTCCCAACAGTCGGGTAAAAGTGCTCAACATCTACTAAATCGATTTACCATGGCGGGCAAAAGTGCCCGCCTCAGTAAATAAAAAATGCTCGCCTCCATTAATTGTGGGCATTAACCGTGGTGGACAAAATGGGTGCCCGCCTCGGTTAAGTTTTGGGGGTGTCTTGCAAAATCATTTGTGTAGTAGTGATTGGAAAGCATGGCTGTCAAGGCTGAGCAAGTGAGGATGTATTGAGTAGATGTTGAGCACTTGATTGCACACTTTGACAAGTGTTTTGAGTCCTCCTTGATAGTATGGTGTTTCCTATACTCAAATTCTAAATATAAAAGAATTTAAACCTCCTTTGAGCCGAATACCGTCAACATTTGTAATTGGGGTCTCC
>JAHUYU010003462.1:0-11195 GCA_030439765.1 Tripidium arundinaceum | reverse complement strand
ATTATTCATACCAGCATTAGAAACAATTCCAGGTAACGACCTTGTTGATGACAATGGGAGTTCAACTGTATCTGAAGCATTTGACACAAATTGGCCATTATCTGCAACTTCATCAGCTCTGTTCAGATCAAGCTCAATGCCAGCGCTTAGTGATGAGCCATCTCGACTTTTCGTATTTCCAGATTCAGAGCAGGTAGTCTGTGCAGAACTCTCTGGGATATCTTCCTGGAGAGCTTGGTCACCTGCAACATTCAAATCAAAACCAAGCATGGGGCGAGACTGCTTCCCAGCAGTATGAGATACTGGAATGCCACGTGTGGTGGCAGGAATCTCCAAAATCTTCCTCGGTTCGGCTGGGCGGAATGCACTCGTAGCTGCTGAACCTTTCCATCCGATCTCAGGCTTTGCTCTTAGTAGGTTTTCAGGAGGAACAAAGGGTCCTTTAGCTGGAGCAGCTACTGTAATTGGAGCTGACTGCAGCCCACATGTAATAGGCGAAGTAAATGGCGAAAGCCCAGTTAAATGGACCGTTGAGGAACATATAACAGGTGAGATAGTTGGCTCAGCCTGATGCCCATCATCCCCAGGTATCCCTTCATTCAAGTCGAAGTCAAGCTTTGCTGTAGCATTTGACTTGGTGTGGGCAGCTAGGGAAGAACCTTCATCTGATGAGACAAAGTCATCTTTTCCGTCCTCCTTTCCACTCACACCATCACTGGATTTTTTTGAACTCTGCTTTGCATTATGCTCACTTTGCTGAGAATTGACCCCTTCAGATTTTACATGACTATTGGATTCACTTGAAGTGTCTTTTGATTCTTTCATCTCCTTAATCCCATTTGCTGGGGACGCTGCAGCAGTGGACGTGACAGTAGTCGTAAATGGGAAAGTCAGGGCCTTGATCTTAACTCAGGCCCTGGAAGTATAGATTTAGAAGGAAAGGATGCACGGGCACCTTTAGCAGTCAGACAAAATTTGATCACACCCCAACATGGCTTTGCCGAAGATCAAGGAACAATTTACCAAATGCCAGTTGTAGGAACAAAGAGAAAGGAACCTGATGGCAGCTGGGACAAAGAAAGGTCTACATACAAGCAATTATCATGGCAATGAGGGCTCTGAAGGAGATCATTTTGCACCCGACTGGTTTGTGATGAGCATGTACGTAGTTGATTCAAACTTTTGAGGTCTGTTCAATTTATTATTGTCAGTTGCTTATCTTGTGAAATTTGTGGAACTGTGCTTATGTTTACAGAGGTACCAGCATGTAGAACTTGGACGGTGCCTGTCACTGGACAATACTCATAGTCATAGGGGGATTCATCTCAATGAAGATGGTGTGGGTCGAGAGGAAATGAAAAGTTTCTGTAATTGTTGTAGATTTTTCGTAGCTTTTAGGCTTTTTGTTCTAATTTACTCAGCAGGGTATGGCTTCGGAGGAATCTTTGTGATCCTGAGCTCTGGAGCTACTGTAATTAGACCGGCCGCTCTGTTTGTTGGTGATAAACTGTCATGCACATGCTGCAGATTTACATAAGAATTTAGATGTGACCTTGTATTTTGTTGGGGAAGCGTTACGTCAGCTGACCATATAAACGCTGGTGCAACGGATAGTCCAGTTGCTACGCCATGCATCTGGTGATTAAGAATTCCAGCAGATAAGCAAGTTGTACTTTGCTGCTTTTTCTTTGACACCGACGAATACATCCGTATCTGGTTTTCATCATGATGCTATTTTTTTATTTTTTATTTATTTTCGAGAGGTGATGGCCGCTGCTAGCCTGCTACAAATAATGTGCAATAGTGGGTTCAGATGACCGCAGTCACCTGGCATCTGCTACAAATAATGTGCAATAGTGGGTTCAGATGACCAGAGTCACCTGGCATCTTCAATAGCGATTGAAGGTTCTTGAACCAGCTACAAATGATTATGAGCAAACAAATGACCCTCTCAACTAGCTTCACTTTGCGCAAACTAATGTTCCTCTCAACCTGCTTCACTTAATTTTAATTCGAAAGGTGAACATGATCAGGAATCCAATTTGTTCCCCTCAGCTAATGTCACGTAGTCCAGTGGATTCACTTGCAGGTGAAGATCGAAGTGCCTGTGATGTCCACGAAAGGTGAACATGATCAGAAATCCAATTTATTCCCCTCAGCTAATGTCATGTAGTCCAGTGGATTCACATGCAGGTGAAGATCGAAATGCCTGTGATGTCCACAATAAAGTTGAAGATGGATGTACAGACAAAGACGGTGTGAGTGAGGTATGCGTGTGTGTGGTGTAGATATGTGTCTGTATGCGAACAGATGCTACAGCTATATCCAGATGGGAGGTGTAAAAAAATCGGCATGATATGTAAAACACGCATCTGTCATCTGCGTGTGCACTGCGTCGCTGCGCCTGCGTCTCTACCACTAGGATCGATTGGGCGAACGACGCAATCACGCAGCTTATTACTGCGTACTTACTACTACTCACGTAACAGCAAGCAGATTGTGATTGTCAATTTGTGACACCGCCGCATGTACTGTATATACTCGAACGTACTGATAACTAGGTTGATGTAGCTTCTTATTGAAGTTTTGCATCAATATATGTAGTGGGCAAAAGCAAAACCAAGCAAAAGGACTACAGGTATGTATGGATCTGCCGAGCAGACAGTTCAGCAGGTTATTACGTGAGCTAGCTCCCCCGGCCCGTCAACCAAGCTCCAGATCAGCCTAAAGAGCCCATAGCCATCTTGCCAGCGCCAGCCCACCTATGACAAGACTCGAGAGGGAGATTAAAAAAAATGCCCAGCAAAAATCACCACACAGATACGCCCTCGGATCCAGCGGCCCATCAGGTCCATTTTGTTTTCTTGGATTGGAGTTTGCGTCCTAGTCGTCGTAGACGAGTCTGAAAAGAGTGCTGGATGGACGAACGCGCGATGGCTTAGTGAGGTGTGTAATGTACAACAACCAAGAGTCTAAACGGTTCAGACCAACTTCGGATACTGAGTCGACTACAAATATCTTATCAAGTCACTTACGTTTTCGACCCCACTTCTCGTAAAAGGGTTAGCCTAAGCACAGTGATATGTACTCTAGAAACAATATATGTTGGTCTAACCCCACAATCTCACGTCAGCGTACTTATGAATACTAGGAGCCACATCCAAATTGGACCGAATGTCATAAGGTGTTTAGTTATGTGCATGCACAGTGCACAGATGCGGTGACCTTATACCTGAGACCGACAAACAAGTCTGTAGCAGGTAGAATGTACCCGCTAGACATACATGAGCGAGGAAGCTTCATTCAGATGCATCGACTGTACGACGCCTCCCTCAACCTGCGACGCAATGACCCTTCTGTTCACTTGCCAAACCTATCCCTGTTCTCAAACAAGTTCTGAGATTGTTCATCCGCAGCATAAAATGCATAAAATGAAGGTTCCCAGTCTTGAATTTCGATCGGGAACAACCAAGCTACACTGGCCTGGCTACCCAATGTAGATTCAACAGCCCAACGGCAGTACAAGTTCTGAGATTGTTCATCCGCAGCATAAAATGAAGGTTCCCAGTCTTGAATTTCGATCGGGAACAACCAAGCTACACTGGCCTGGCTACCTAATGTAGATTCAACAGCACTACGGCAGTACAGGAGCACCGTCTTTGTCTGTACATCCATCTTCAACTTTATTGTGGACATCACAGGCATTTCGATCTTCACCTGCATGTGAATCCACTGGACTACATGACATTAGCTGAGGGGAATAAATTGGATTTCTGATCATGTTCACCTTTCGTGGACATCACAGGCACTTCGATCTTCACCTGCAAGTGAATCCACTGGACTACGTGACATTAGCTGAGGGGAACAAATTGGATTCCTGATCATGTTCACCTTTCGAATTAAAATTAAGTGAAGCAGGTTGAGAGGAACATTAGTTTGCGCAAAGTGAAGCTAGTTGAGAGGGTCATTTGTTTGCTCATAATCATTTGTAGCTGGTTCAAGAACCTTCAATCGCTATTGAAGATGCCAGGTGACTCTGGTCATCTGAACCCACTATTGCACATTATTTGTAGCAGATGCCAGGTGACTGCGGTCATCTGAACCCACTATTGCACATTATTTGTAGCAGGCTAGCAGCGGCCATCACCTCTCGAAAATAAATAAAAAATAAAAAAATAGCATCATGATGAAAACCAGATACGGATGTATTCGTCGGTGTCAAAGAAAAAGCAGCAAAGTACAACTTGCTTATCTGCTGGAATTCTTAATCACCAGATGCATGGCGTAGCAACTGGACTATCCGTTGCACCAGCGTTTATATGGTCAGCTGACGTAACGCTTCCCCAACAAAATACAAGGTCACATCTAAATTCTTATGTAAATCTGCAGCATGTGCATGACAGTTTATCACCAACAAACAGAGCGGCCGGTCTAATTACAGTAGCTCCAGAGCTCAGGATCACAAAGATTCCTCCGAAGCCATACCCTGCTGAGTAAATTAGAACAAAAAGCCTAAAAGCTACGAAAAATCTACAACAATTACAGAAACTTTTCATTTCCTCTCGACCCACACCATCTTCATTGAGATGAATCCCCCTATGACTATGAGTATTGTCCAGTGACAGGCACCGTCCAAGTTCTACATGCTGGTACCTCTGTAAACATAAGCACAGTTCCACAAATTTCACAAGATAAGCAACTGACAATAATAAATTGAACAGACCTCAAAAGTTTGAATCAACTACGTACATGCTCATCACAAACCAGTCGGGTGCAAAATGATCTCCTTCAGAGCCCTCATTGCCATGATAATTGCTTGTATGTAGACCTTTCTTTGTCCCAGCTGCCATCAGGTTCCTTTCTCTTTGTTCCTACAACTGGCATTTGGTAAATTGTTCCTTGATCTTCGGCAAAGCCATGTTGGGGTGTGATCAAATTTTGTCTGACTGCTAAAGGTGCCCGTGCATCCTTTCCTTCTAAATCTATACTTCCAGGGCCTGAGTTAAGATCAAGGCCCTGACTTTCCCATTTACGACTACTGTCACGTCCACTGCTGCAGCGTCCCCAGCAAATGGGATTAAGGAGATGAAAGAATCAAAAGACACTTCAAGTGAATCCAATAGTCATGTAAAATCTGAAGGGGTCAATTCTCAGCAAAGTGAGCATAATGCAAAGCAGAGTTCAAAAAAATCCAGTGATGGTGTGAGTGGAAAGGAGGACGGAAAAGATGACTTTGTCTCATCAGATGAAGGTTCTTCCCTAGCTGCCCACACCAAGTCAAATGCTACAGCAAAGCTTGACTTCGACTTGAATGAAGGGATACCTGGGGATGATGGGCATCAGGCTGAGCCAACTATCTCACCTGTTATATGTTCCTCAACGGTCCATTTAACTGGGCTTTCGCCATTTACTTCGCCTATTACATGTGGGCTGCAGTCAGCTCCAATTACAGTAGCTGCTCCAGCTAAAGGACCCTTTGTTCCTCCTGAAAACCTACTAAGAGCAAAGCCTGAGATCGGATGGAAAGGTTCAGCAGCTACGAGTGCATTCCGCCCAGCCGAACCGAGGAAGATTTTGGAGATTCCTGCCACCACACGTGGCATTCCAGTATCTCATACTGCTGGGAAGCAGTCTCGCCCCATGCTTGGTTTTGATTTGAATGTTGCAGGTGACCAAGCTCTCCAGGAAGATATCCCAGAGAGTTCTGCACAGACTACCTGCTCTGAATCTGGAAATACGAAAAGTCGAGATGGCTCATCACTAAGCGCTGGCATTGAGCTTGATCTGAACAGAGCTGATGAAGTTGCAGATAATGGCCAATTTGTGTCAAATGCTTCAGATACAGTTGAACTCCCATTGTCATCAACAAGGTCGTTACCTGGAATTGTTTCTAATGCTGGTATGAATATCTCGAGGGACTTTGATCTTAATAGTGGACCAGGCCTTGATGATGCTGTCACTGAACCTGTGCCAAAGAACCTACCTGCTAAGGATACAAGCAGTATTCAATTCCTACAAGTTCCTGGTTTAAGGATGAATAATGTTGCCATGAGTAATATATCACCATGGCTTGCCTCTGCTAACCCTTGTGGTCCAGTAGCTATACAATCGTTTTTGCCTCCTAGAGAACAGCTGTACCAAATTGAGGCTGCATCCGGAGCCCAGAGGATTATCGCGTCTACCACTGACAGTGGCCAATTTGGAGGTGATCCCTGCAGGGCTCCAGTTATTTCAACGGCTCCAGCGATGGTTTTTCATCCACCTGCATATCAATATGCAGGATTCCCTTCTTTTCCTCCAAGTGTCCACCTTCAAGCACCTGCATTTTCAACATTTGCTAATTCTGCATCTGCAGTTCCGTATTTTCCAACTCTCTCTCCCTCTCTTGTTGGGCCAGCAGGATCATTACCTGCCCATCATTCAAGGCAGTATGCTATAAATCTTGCTGAGGGTAGCAGCAGCAGTGGACGTGACAGTAGTCGTAAATGGGAAAGTCAGGGCCTTGATCTTAACTCAGGCCCTGGAAGTATAGATTTAGAAGGAAAGGATGCACGGGCACCTTTAGCAGTCAGACAAAATTTGATCACACCCCAACATGGCTTTGCCGAAGATCAAGGAACAATTTACCAAATGCCAGTTGTAGGAACAAAGAGAAAGGAACCTGATGGCAGCTGGGACAAAGAAAGGTCTACATACAAGCAATTATCATGGCAATGAGGGCTCTGAAGGAGATCATTTTGCACCCGACTGGTTTGTGATGAGCATGTACGTAGTTGATTCAAACTTTTGAGGTCTGTTCAATTTATTATTGTCAGTTGCTTATCTTGTGAAATTTGTGGAACTGTGCTTATGTTTACAGAGGTACCAGCATGTAGAACTTGGACGGTGCCTGTCACTGGACAATACTCATAGTCATAGGGGATTCATCTCAATGAAGATGGTGTGGGTCGAGAGGAAATGAAAAGTTTCTGTAATTGTTGTAGATTTTTCGTAGCTTTTAGGCTTTTTGTTCTAATTTACTCAGCAGGGTATGGCTTCGGAGGAATCTTTGTGATCCTGAGCTCTGGAGCTACTGTAATTAGACCGGCCGCTCTGTTTGTTGGTGATAAACTGTCATGCACATGCTGCAGATTTACATAAGAATTTAGATGTGACCTTGTATTTTGTTGGGGAAGCGTTACGTCAGCTGACCATATAAACGCTGGTGCAACGGATAGTCCAGTTGCTACGCCATGCATCTGGTGATTAAGAATTCCAGCAGATAAGCAAGTTGTACTTTGCTGCTTTTTCTTTGACACCGACGAATACATCCGTATCTGGTTTTCATCATGATGCTATTTTTTTATTTTTTATTTATTTTCGAGAGGTGATGGCCGCTGCTAGCCTGCTACAAATAATGTGCAATAGTGGGTTCAGATGACCGCAGTCACCTGGCATCTGCTACAAATAATGTGCAATAGTGGGTTCAGATGACCAGAGTCACCTGGCATCTTCAATAGCGATTGAAGGTTCTTGAACCAGCTACAAATGATTATGAGCAAACAAATGACCCTCTCAACTAGCTTCACTTTGCGCAAACTAATGTTCCTCTCAACCTGCTTCACTTAATTTTAATTCGAAAGGTGAACATGATCAGGAATCCAATTTGTTCCCCTCAGCTAATGTCACGTAGTCCAGTGGATTCACTTGCAGGTGAAGATCGAAGTGCCTGTGATGTCCACGAAAGGTGAACATGATCAGAAATCCAATTTATTCCCCTCAGCTAATGTCATGTAGTCCAGTGGATTCACATGCAGGTGAAGATCGAAATGCCTGTGATGTCCACAATAAAGTTGAAGATGGATGTACAGACAAAGACGGTGCTCCTGTACTGCCGTAGTGCTGTTGAATCTACATTAGGTAGCCAGGCCAGTGTAGCTTGGTTGTTCCCGATCGAAATTCAAGACTGGGAACCTTCATTTTATGCTGCGGATGAACAATCTCAGAACTTGTACTGCCGTTGGGCTGTTGAATCTACATTGGGTAGCCAGGCCAGTGTAGCTTGGTTGTTCCCGATCGAAATTCAAGACTGGGAACCTTCATTTTATGCATTTTATGCTGCGGATGAACAATCTCAGAACTTGTTTGAGAACAGGGATAGGTTTGGCAAGTGAACAGAAGGGTCATTGCGTCGCAGGTTGAGGGAGGCGTCGTACAGTCGATGCATCTGAATGAAGCTTCCTCGCTCATGTATGTCTAGCGGGTACATTCTACCTGCTACAGACTTGTTTGTCGGTCTCAGGTATAAGGTCACCGCATCTGTGCACTGTGCATGCACATAACTAAACACCTTATGACATTCGGTCCAATTTGGATGTGGCTCCTAGTATTCATAAGTACGCTGACGTGAGATTGTGGGGTTAGACCAACATATATTGTTTCTAGAGTACATATCACTGTGCTTAGGCTAACCCTTTTACGAGAAGTGGGGTCGAAAACGTAAGTGACTTGATAAGATATTTGTAGTCGACTCAGTATCCGAAGTTGGTCTGAACCGTTTAGACTCTTGGTTGTTGTACATTACACACCTCACTAAGCCATCGCGCGTTCGTCCATCCAGCACTCTTTTCAGACTCGTCTACGACGACTAGGACGCAAACTCCAATCCAAGAAAACAAAATGGACCTGATGGGCCGCTGGATCCGAGGGCGTATCTGTGTGGTGATTTTTGCTGGGCATTTTTTTTAATCTCCCTCTCGAGTCTTGTCATAGGTGGGCTGGCGCTGGCAAGATGGCTATGGGCTCTTTAGGCTGATCTGGAGCTTGGTTGACGGGCCGGGGGAGCTAGCTCACGTAATAACCTGCTGAACTGTCTGCTCGGCAGATCCATACATACCTGTAGTCCTTTTGCTTGGTTTTGCTTTTGCCCACTACATATATTGATGCAAAACTTCAATAAGAAGCTACATCAACCTAGTTATCAGTACGTTCGAGTATATACAGTACATGCGGCGGTGTCACAAATTGACAATCACAATCTGCTTGCTGTTACGTGAGTAGTAGTAAGTACGCAGTAATAAGCTGCGTGATTGCGTCGTTCGCCCAATCGATCCTAGTGGTAGAGACGCAGGCGCAGCGACGCAGTGCACACGCAGATGACAGATGCGTGTTTTACATATCATGCCGATTTTTTTTACACCTCCCATCTGGATATAGCTGTAGCATCTGTTCGCATACAGACACATATCTACACCACACACACGCATACCTCACTCACACCACTTGTACACAACTAAAGCTACAACTATACACAGATACGAAAACGCGTCATCACCAGAGACACCAGCCCCTACAACTATACACAGATATGAAGACGCGTCCTTGAAAAGGTCATCAGAGACATCAAGACTCTGTAGATGATGGGTGTGTCATAGTCCCTTTGTGGCTCCACACGTTAAGAGACTGCACTGAAATATTAATATATGAGAATAAATTCAGATGAAAACACCAGCGACGAACATGGGATTCGAACGCTGGTGGGCAGGCTGCACACCGGCGACGCTCGCCAACCGTGCTGGTACTCGTACAACGTAATGTACTGTGCATACTGCTACTGCCACGGATCACCGCATGGCATCTGGGTGCATGTACAGGAGCACCGTCTTTGTCTGTACATCCATCTTCAACTTTATTGTGGACATCACAGGCATTTCGATCTTCACCTGCATGTGAATCCACTGGACTACATGACATTAGCTGAGGGGAATAAATTGGATTTCTGATCATGTTCACCTTTCGTGGACATCACAGGCACTTCGATCTTCACCTGCAAGTGAATCCACTGGACTACGTGACATTAGCTGAGGGGAACAAATTGGATTCCTGATCATGTTCACCTTTCGAATTAAAATTAAGTGAAGCAGGTTGAGAGGAACATTAGTTTGCGCAAAGTGAAGCTAGTTGAGAGGGTCATTTGTTTGCTCATAATCATTTGTAGCTGGTTCAAGAACCTTCAATCGCTATTGAAGATGCCAGGTGACTCTGGTCATCTGAACCCACTATTGCACATTATTTGTAGCAGATGCCAGGTGACTGCGGTCATCTGAACCCACTATTGCACATTATTTGTAGCAGGCTAGCAGCGGCCATCACCTCTCGAAAATAAATAAAAAAATCCAGTGATGGTGTGAGTGGAAAGGAGGACGGAAAAGATGACTTTGTCTCATCAGATGAAGGTTCTTCCCTAGCTGCCCACACCAAGTCAAATGCTACAGCAAAGCTTGACTTCGACTTGAATGAAGGGATACCTGGGGATGATGGGCATCAGGCTGAGCCAACTATCTCACCTGTTATATGTTCCTCAACGGTCCATTTAACTGGGCTTTCGCCATTTACTTCGCCTATTACATGTGGGCTGCAGTCAGCTCAATTACAGTAGCTGCTCCAGCTAAAGGACCCTTTGTTCCTCCTGAAAACCTACTAAGAGCAAAGCCTGAGATCGGATGGAAAGGTTCAGCAGCTACGAGTGCATTCCGCCCAGCCGAACCGAGGAAGATTTTGGAGATTCCTGCCACCACACGTGGCATTCCAGTATCTCATACTGCTGGGAAGCAGTCTCGCCCCATGCTTGGTTTTGATTTGAATGTTGCAGGTGACCAAGCTCTCCAGGAAGATATCCCAGAGAGTTCTGCACAGACTACCTGCTCTGAATCTGGAAATACGAAAAGTCGAGATGGCTCATCACTAAGCGCTGGCATTGAGCTTGATCTGAACAGAGCTGATGAAGTTGCAGATAATGGCCAATTTGTGTCAAATGCTTCAGATACAGTTGAACTCCCATTGTCATCAACAAGGTCGTTACCTGGAATTGTTTCTAATGCTGGTATGAATATCTCGAGGGACTTTGATCTTAATAGTGGACCAGGCCTTGATGATGCTGTCACTGAACCTGTGCCAAAGAACCTACCTGCTAAGGATACAAGCAGTATTCAATTCTACAAGTCCTGGTTTAAGGATGAATAATGTTGCCATGAGTAATATATCACCATGGCTTGCCTCTGCTAACCCTTGTGGTCCAGTAGCTATACAATCGTTTTTGCCTCCTAGAGAACAGCTGTACCAAATTGAGGCTGCATCCGGAGCCCAGAGGATTATCGCGTCTACCACTGACAGTGGCCAATTTGGAGGTGATCCCTGCAGGGCTCCAGTTATTTCAA